>WAAG01053379.1:0-15254 GCA_013390105.1 Tichodroma muraria | reverse complement strand
TTTTTCCTTTTTAACTGTTTTCCCAATACATTTCTAAATGTATATAAATTGACAAAATGAATAAGACAAATGCTTCAAAACCTTTTGGGTTAGGTTCACATCTGAAGAGTCCTATCTGAGGGCAAAACACTCCACAAGAAAGTATGTGGTGGGCTTGAAGCCCAGACTACCATCACAACTGGAAAAGGTGCAGTATTTGAGGGTTATTTTCAGGAATGCCTGGCCTTGCTGTGCTCAGCAAAACTGAGTCTCCCAGTGCGTAAGTTTGAAAAAACTACCCCAAACCAGAAACCCCCAAAGCTTTTACAAAACGTTCTTACTCAAATGGAATCTCTCAAATCTCTTCTACAGCTTAAAAGACTCACAATGTGAATCTTTCAAAGTTTTGCCTACTCTTATACTGAACTGCTACAGAATGAAGAACCATTTTAACATTATACCACTGAATTGACTGCCCTGACATCCTGAAATCCCTTTTGATCTAAATTATCCTCTGATGCTAAGTAGCATTGGTATATCCAAAATCAAATTTTGGTAAAACAAACTGGAAAACAATTTTGGGAAAAGTTGTCTAACTCGAATTCAAGATCCCTAAAAAACTAAACTTTGAAAAAAAATAGCATGAAAATTCGAGAATAATGCTACAATTTATTTTGGTAGTGAGTAAATTCTAAGCAGTCACATGGGACCTTTTTTTTCTATTTCACTACTCTGAAACAACCCAAAGTGTGCCAAAAACTATTTGCAAGCAAGAATATTATTTACTCTATAGTGCAGGCTTCCTTTCTTGTTCTTTGTATCTGTCATGAGGAAAAGGAAACAACTCTTAAACAACACTTGACTCTCTAAAAAATGCTCTCTCTCTGAAAACAGATTTTTCACTACCGCTGCAAATTCAAAAGTTTCCAGCATTTTCTTAGTTTGCCTAAAATGTGAGTCTATGTGGATCTGACAACTGGTTAAGAGAACTAGAAAATCAAGTACATTTTGCCATTTCTTACAGACATTTTACATGAGCTGATCAGACCAAGACTGTGCGAAATGAGAATTACTTCGAGGCAGAAATACGGTGGAAATGGTGGACAAAATCATAGCTGCAGCTTCAGTTTCCTCTGCACTTCACTCGTAAGTGGATGCATTTCCCCATGTCATTGTATTTCAAAAATACAACCTTGCACAGATTTTTCTGGATTAGTTTTGGGTTTTTTTGTTTGTTTGTGTTTTGAGTTTGTTTATAGTGTTTTTTTGTTGTCTTTTGGGTTTGTTTGTGGTTTTTTTGTTGCTTTTGGTTTTTTGTTTGTTTGATTTTGCTTTTTATTTTCTTTGGTTTGGGTTTTTTGTTTGTTTGGGTTTTATTTGGTTTTGTTTGTTGTGGTTTTTTTTTTTGCTTGCTATACCCTTTCAGGTTAAGGAACCACAGAATTTCTAACAGACACATTTGCTCCTTTATTAGCTTGATGGGCTGTTAAAAATGCCAGACACCTTCTGTTCTACTGTCTGAGAGTGGTAGGCTTAGAAAGTTTGAGGCATCTGGACTTTACTCACATACCTATTGCAGTCTATTGCTTGAAAAACAAGGTAAAAATAACAAAGTTCGAGACAGTTTCTCAATTTGATAAATCAAATCCTAACTTTACTGTTGAGCTAGAATTTTTCTTCTAATCAACATATTAACAATTGTGTTGGACCATTTTCTTGCTTTGTCATCCATCACTTAGAGTTTCCTCAGAGAAGTTCTCATTTGCAGATCGTTTATCCAATAAAGCATAATGACTCCTTCAGAGATTAGAAGTCTAATCTTGAGTAAGACTGACCACCCCTTATGAAAGACCACCCCTTCTGAAAATCAATAGGTCTGTGCTTTCCTACCTATCTAATCCTCACTCTTACTGCCCTCATGGAGGTAATGCATAGAATTAAGTGACTATGCTGAAAGAAAATTCAGTTCATTCAACTTCTGATCTCATGAGATTGCAGAGGACAGAGAAAGATTCTGTAAGAACACATGTGAATTATGTTTTTTTTCTTCAATATCTTTGAAGGATACTGTAGTGATATGCTGTGATACAGGACTATCTAGTGAGTTTTCTTGATAGCTGTGAATGTATTTGACTACACAGATGTCCCCCATAATATCATGGAGCAATGGCATTACAGAAATGATGACTTTAAACCTTGCAGAGCCTACCTGGGGAGATTGCCCTGCAGAAAGATGATATTCAGTGGTCTAGGTCATAGGAGAAGAGACATTCTCCTGTAGATGCACCCCAAGAAAAGATAAACTGCTTCTTAATTTCGACTGGCCATGGGTCTGTATTTTGGGAGCAGAACAAGAAGGGCTGCAGTCTCAATAACAGAAATGAATTACAAAGACCCAGCTCTGCTTCTTAGGAAGGCCAGTGCAGGAAGAGTAGCTCTGCTAACACATCAGCGAGGGCAGTGGAGTTAGATCGCTGCTAGTTAAAGTCACAATACTGTATTTATTTTATGATTCCAGTGACAACTACAGATATGAAAGATACTTTATACTTAACCAATGTTTTACCTTAAGTCTTTTTACTGTGGATACCTCCACTGAGAAATAAACTCAGGAAAAAATTCGGCAAAAACTGTTAACACTGACAAACCTCTGAATACGCAGCACAGTTAGCAACACCACTATTAGGGAGGACCAATAATCATGTACCACATTTTACAAACTTATAACAAAGATGACATTACCTACCACTAAAATCTTCCCCTCTTAGATGTAAGGTTTATACAAACAACACCATAAAATAAACACTATAACCACTTCTTAAATAGAAATGAGAACAGCACAGGACAGTGTAACTATCTAGGCTAACCTAAGGTCAGGGTCATACCCTGCCAGGAAAAAAAAAAAAAAAAAAAAAAAAAAAAAAAAAAAAAAAGAAACAATAAAAAGAGAAAAGCTGTTATTTTGCTTTACTGGAATGGGTTAGTGGATAAAATGCTGGGGGTTTGGTGTGCATTTCCAGCTCTTTCCCAAACTTCTACAACATCAGCAGAATTGTTTAGCCTTTGTAGTCTCCACATATTACTATTTTCCTATTCAGATGTCTTTAGATGTCTAACTTCATCGTGGATGGCTGAGTTTCAACATCTGTGTCCCTTTTAAAAGACAGCAGAGAAGAATGCAGAGCAGAATGTCCATTTTGCTCCACACCATGAACATATCTATTTACCTGACTGTGATGCAGGTCTGTAAGCACAGCACCCCATGCCAGCAAACAGCTTCTTTCTCCCTGGCCGTGTTTTAGACCAGCTTGACCAGAAGCCCACAGGACACTTCCCATACTTCAATTTCTTTATGCTAGGTAAGTCAGGCAAATACTCTTGCTAATCAATGGAAGACCAATTCCATCCTTAAAATCCATGCTGAAAGGTACTAGAGAAATGACTGGTCTCTGCTATGAAATGTATGGCTTTCTTCACCTACAGTAGAAGTGGTTTCTGTACATTTTCTTTCCAATGTCAGGTCTCGGTTTGTCCCCTTTGCAGCCTGACAGCTGCTGTAGTTCTGCATAACCGTAGAGTGCAGAGTAACCATAAAACTGGCTCAAAGTCTAAGCTCCATTTCCAAGTGCATCCTCTGGCACTTTTCTAAACAACCCTTTTCTTTTTTCTCCTCCTTTTTCTCCCCTTCTCCCGCTTAGTTACAGCCTTATCCTGTTTTCATAGAGATGTACACTGATTTTGGTAGCCATCACAGACACTGATTTTGGTAGCCATCAGGTATTGGTAAAATATAGCTGCATTTTCTATCATCTTGCAGTACCTTCAAAATCACATGTCAACAAAAGGGTTAAAAATAAAAAAATAGCAGCAGGATGTATTTCCCCCCTACCTCAGCATTTTCTCACCCTTTCCTGAGCTTCTTTGTGAGGGCTGAGAAAAGTACCATTAGGCCATTCCAGGTCTTCTAGATAACTTTCTATTACCACCTCCACTGCTTGTGCTGTTATTCAGCAGTTACTGCAGATCTCAGTTTCAGTAGGATTTGCAAGTCAATCCTCTATCTGTAAATCCCAGATGGCTCAGTGATTTTTAGTGCAGCTATTGATCTCTTCATTCATAGATACCGGCTTCTGGGCAAACACACCCAGCTGCTCTCATCAACCCCGCCTGACAACCACCGGCAGAAAAGAGGACTTTGCGAACCCAGACACTACCCTCCAATAATACTGCCACTTTGAGCAATAAAATTAGGCAGGAATAAGCATATGGTTTGCACGTTTGCCTACCTGATTACAAGGCTGCTGCCAGGCTCCCTCCCTTGCTCTGCAACAGCTGTGCTTTTGGCAGCTGAGCAACAGCCTTCCTAAGTGTCATGCTCTGAAAACGCACACGCTCTACACACACCCATCCAGCCTTGCCGTGCCAGACAGCCCCTTCTCCGCCGTCAGCCAGCCGAAAAACAAGTTGCAATTCAATGACCAGCTCCCATGAAAGGAAGATACAGAGGCCGAAACAATCAATGCAATTAACCGTTCTGAAAACTGCGCAAGGCTTTTTGTAAAATGGGAACAATTGGGTTTTATCTGCCCTTTCCCCTCTTCTCATATATTACCTACAAATCAAGAAGGTCTTCAGCGGATCGCTGCATATTTGGTGCCAACTGCTCTGTCTTCCTCATCCTATCTTACACCACTGCAGAACAGCCAGAATTTGGGCTCCCTGGTGGTGCAGAAGGCAACTGCTCCCTACCTCCACTAGGTGGGAACTGTGCCTCCTCACTGACACCTCTGAGGAATGCGACAAGGAAACAACCCAAAGGTCCAGCTAGCCTTCCCTCCCCACCCATGCTCTTTCCCACAGATCACTAAGCTTGCTACCATACACCAAGCCTCCACACGGCTGTGGCACCAGTAGGAGATTTCAGGCAAAGCGGCACGGTATTTTATACTACTGTGACTCGTTCACATTTTGAATGCTGCTTGTTGAGCTTTGTTACATGCAGTTTTGTCTCCTTCTGCAGGGAATTACTCAGCCAGGCAATCACATGGCTGCAGCAGCATGATTAGAGGATTCAAAGTGTGCTAAGCTCATCTGGAAATCATATGAGGTGGGGAGATAAACAAACCCAAATGATGACAAGGATCTACTATCTCTGTGCAAGGAGCACAGAGGAGATGTGACTTCCCCAGTGTGCACTCTCCCAGGGCTTGCTGTCATAGAAAAACTCTATGAGTTATGGAGTAATGGAAACCCCAACTAAGTTTGAGAGGAGCCCATCAGTACATGGAGTTCAAAATAAGCAGGCAAATGGGCTGCAACATGCCCTCAAGAAGGAAATGGGTACAGGGAAGAGGAGGATATGTATGAATGTGAGTGTATCAGATTTGGGAGGCCAACAATTTCAGTAGTAAGAAAATAGTGGAAAATTTAAAATTCAAATTTAGGTCCAATAGAAATCTTCTTCAAGGGTCAAAGGAGAACATTTCAGAGTTTCATAAAGTTTAAAGGAATCTGATACAAATATCTGCATATGAGATTTCAGGTTAGACCAGCTCCATCATAGTGTTTGGGAAAGTAGCGTGCAGGACACAAGAAAATTAGAATGGAGATGTATATAAATGCAAGTGAAGCACAGAGAGCTCTTGGGACTTAGTCATGGTGGGATCAACAATGGAATTTGCACTTGATTTAAAACCTAGCCCAAAATGGTTGTTTGTCTGCCCTGACTAAGTTTAAGGAGCATTTCATTCATTGCTGTGGTGCATATGACTGGTGCATAATGAGAGACTCTGCAGCTAATGGCTTGGATGTCCCATCTGCATGGCCAGGTGTGGTGTTAGGATGTGAGGCCCAACAAGAAGATCCCCATTTCTGATGGATGCTGTCCATGTGGTTAGGCATATTCCTTAGGGCTCCCTAAATCCTCATGAACAGATATGCTTTCTTGCTCCAGTTGATAAACTGCTTCTAGATGACTTTCTAACTTCTTTCACAAACTGCCTGTCATATTTCTTTCCTGATCACACTTTTGCTTATTATTTGTTTTCTTTCTATATAAGTTGTGTAGTGAAGCAGCCAGTTTGATTTTTACCATTTCACTGATTTTACAGTGTAATATAACAGATTTCTGTAATTGTTACTTCCTTTTCCCCAGCATCTCCCTTCCCTCATGCCCCATACCAAGTATGTATATTGTCTCTGCAGTAAAGTTCCTGCATAGCACAGCTCTTGTTTGCAATTCTCCTTATGGTCAGGGCTATTACTGATGCTTCCAAAATGCATGCAAAGAGCCAGCCAAAGACCAGAATCTTGATGAAAGAGGCACTGACAGAGGTATGCAGACCCACAGTGGGATTGGGCAGCTCCTAGGTCTGTGGGATGTGTCCTTCTGAAACTTTCCTTCTGATCCAATCCAGCCTGAAGCACTTTCAAAAACAAATCTTTCAGCTTTCCAAAGCGCTTCCCCAATCACTTAGTACTGCCACCCTCACTGAGGAGGGAGCTGAGCAGTGGCTGACAGCTGTGAACACAGAATCACAGAGTATGCTGAGTTGGAAGGGGTCCACAAGGATCATCAACTCCAATTCATGGCCCTACACAGGACACCTCAAGAGTCACACCATGTGCTTGAGGGCACTGTCCAAATGTTTCTTGAACTCTGTCAGGCTTGGTGCTGTGACCACTTCCCTGGGGAGCCTGTTCCAGTGCCCAACTTTCTGGGGGAAGAACCTTATTCTGATATCCAATCTAAACCTTTCCTGACACAACCTAAGGCCATTCCCTTGGGTCCTGTCACTGCACTTGGGTCCTGTCACTGGGCACCACAGTGATCAGTATCTGCCCCTCCTTTTCCCCTCATGAGATCTACCCCTCGGTCTCCACTTTTCCAGGCTGAACAGACCAAGTGGGCTCAGCTGCTTCTCATACAGCTCCCCCACAAGGTCCTTCACCCTCCTTGTTGCCCTCCTTTGGATGCTCTCTAATAGTTTCATATCATGCGCTGGAAAATGAGCCCAGGAAAAAGAGGCACTACTGGAAGGACAGGTGCATACCTGCCCCTGCCATTTATGTGAGTTTTCTGCTCATTCTGAGCTGGTGATGTTTGTGGACACAGTGATACAAATGTGGGCTGATCTCCCAGCACACAGCAATTAAACAGGGGCCTGGCTGTCTCTTGGGATTGGTGCATCTTTTTTTCTCTCTGAAAACCTTTTCACTTTGGGTATGACACTATGCTGACACTCTTGTCTCTTCAGCAAGCTGCCCTTTCCTTACCCATTCCACTTATCCCCCTGCAAAGCACATGCAGGGAACCCTACAGGAAATTAATATTTACAACAAAAACAGAAAAAAGAAAATGCCGTTGAAGTCCACTTGAGTTGCTGAATATTTTAATGTGGGAGTCTCCAAACTCAGGGGATATTCAATAATGGGATGGATTTGGAATTGGACTCTAATTTGAATGAAAACTGGCATGTATGAAAAGGCACAAAGCAGATAGCTGACAGAATATACTGATTTCTGTGATTTTACTATCCTAAAATTAGTAGCCTCTGGAAGGGACATATAGTGCTTGTTTAAACTTTGCATCTCATTTTTCAACAGAAACCTTCACAACAGAGAGAAAAAGTGGAGCTTAAAACCAGAGTAAAGTCCATCCAGTGGAGATCTGGATTTGATCAATGGATCAAAATGTGTTACCTGTCTTGTGATAAAGACAGCAGTGTGTGCCATAGTTACCCCCTGTAAATCCCCAGCTGAACGGGAAGCAGCACGTCAAGCAGCCTGGTGATACAGAGTACTCTCTGAACAGTTTAGGAAAGCAACACCTAATGGTCATCTATGAACATCCTTGGTAACCTGACACAAAGCATCACACAGTTTCATCTTGAACTCTCTATGCTTGTCTGCTTCAGTAGAATTCCCCCCTCAACTGAATTTTTCAGTCTCCAGCCTCATCTAGGTTGTGACCCAGGTTAGTTGCTTGGAGCAACAGCTTAGAAATGCATGGTGGACTCTTATTAAGGGGAATGACATATACTGATGAATCAAGCGCTTTCTCTTGCTAGCTTCATCATGTGCAGTGTAAAAAAAACCCAAGATCTTGTATTTTAATATTTTAAGCCCAGTAATAAATATGGAAGAGCATTCTGTGCAACTGTTCTTTGATTTGCTATGTGTGGTTGGTCTTTCTTTTTACTTTCTGTGCTTTAAAAGTAAACCTCATCAAACAGTTGTGATTCTAGCATGTTCTGTGCTTTAAAAGTAAACCTCATCAAACAGTTGCGATTCTAGTATGTTCATTATGATGTGGGGAGCTGGAATTCTATGAGAAACCATGAAGTCGTGGTGCTGTGCTCCGCATAGAAAGTCTGAACATTTTGGGTAGCCATCAATCCTCAGTGCAGCTCCACCAGGTTCACTGAACTCAGTACAGTGTGTCCGAACCAACTGCCTTTTGTTTCTGCATGGTAAAGATAAATATGAAAAAAATACCATTTCATCAAAATTGTAAAAAAGCTTTAAGACTTATCAAAGTGGGAAATGGGCAAAGCTATCTTGTGACAAGCACAATGTAAATGTGAACCAGAGACAGCAATACATTATTCTAGTTCTGTTAGACAGATTTATTTTTTAATGCTGTATTTCTGTGAAACATCTTATTGAATTATTTTTTCTTTCCTCGGTATAACACATAACAAATGCCAAAACACCAACAAATCCAAATCTTTGTCTACTTCAAAGTCCCTAGAAATAATGTGAATGCCTAACAAAATTTTAATGACACAGAGAGATTTACTGCAGATTAATTTAAGTATCGCTAAATAATGAGGCATTTCAGGGCACTGTAAGATACTGAGGGTTTCTGAATTCAGTCTTTTGTCTGTAATACTTTGAGCAATTTATTAATAAAGTTCATTTTATGTAGGGTTTCACAGAGGCAAATTAAATGCATGTTGTTTTGAAAAAATGTCCACAATATAAATATTCCTAGCACAAAAATGCGGTATTTCAGAGAAAATTCACAAAGCAAAAATACTTTAGAAACAATAATAATACTTTCTTAGCATCTATCATTTTCCAAAACATTCAACAGAAAGAGTCGCAAATTAATCCTTAGAACACTCCTTTGAAATTCAGAGATAACTAATTCTTTTACAGATAAGGCCCACTGAGGTAGGATAGTAAAATTATTTGGCTGAAGACATAGGGAAAGCTAAGGCTAAAAGTTAAAGGAGTATTGACAGATAACATGTTTCCAGACCCACATCTTATATTCTTCTTAATGAATAACCCATCATTTTAAAAAAAGAGGAGGGTAGTATCTCTCTCTATATTGAAAGGCCACATAATTCTGGAAGAAGCAAAATAACTCTGTGCCTGTGTGAAGAACAAGTACGTATTTCAACCATAAATGTGGATAACATCCTTTTAAATACACAGACAGCTGTACTAGGGGAAAAATACAGTCAGAAAAGCTTGGCTTGACAATGTATGAGTCTCCCCCACCCAATCCGTCTGAACATTGTAGCCAGAGCCATAACAAAAGCAGGAGAATGAAAACTGCTGGTCCTCAGTATCCTTTAAGAGAACGGTGACAAATGTGACCAACAGCTCTGTCAACCGCTATGAAAAGACAGGCTGTAGACTCACAAGGGCCAAGCAAGTGGCATTCATTAAAAGCAGGAGGAAGAAGCAAAGATGATTAAATTTGGCTTTAAAGTCATATCTAAACACAATGGTAGAAAAGCAGTTCAAGCCACAGAGAGAATTTATTAATCCATGAGTATCTCCATAACTTTGCAAGAAATTCTGGCCAGTCCTGAAGTCAAATTTAACCCTTTGTAATGTACTGACTTATGTGGAATCTTTACTGAACAAATTTCTTAAAAAGCTCTGGGGTAGCTACCTAAAGCTCTTTTTAGTGAGAAGAATTTCAAGAAAATCCACATTACCCCAACAGTGAATGCAAATATAGACTAGATTAATTTGCTCTTATCGCATTGAAGGTCTGGAACTGCCTATGAAAAACCCATAAACTTTCTTGCCCTAAGCTGGGAAGTAGTTCCACAGGATTTTGGGCTGTCAAGGTAGTGAGTGAATGGGTGAGTGAGTGAGTGAGTGGCTAAGAAGGATTACCATGGCACAGTAACATGAAGGTGAACGTAGTGGTCATCTGAAGCATCTCAAATGACAGTACTGGTGCTTTTCACATCTTTATCTCTCACATCCTTTCAAGGTATGCATATTTTTAGAACTTGCTGCATGCTAAAGAAGAAAGATTTTAAATGGGATCAAGGGTAAAATAAAGCAGCTGAAGAGAGGTGCTCATGCTTTTGAATGGTGGCAATCCAAACCAGTGAAAATTATCTGTTTCAAAAGGCAATGGTAACAGGTGAGAATGGGAAATGAAATGGTCAATACAGCCTAGAGACAATACCATGGAGGGCCCACATTTTGACTAATACAGCTCCTCTGAAGTTAAACAGAATAGAATTTCATACAGTTCCTAGGAAGAAAATGGAACAGACTATTTTAGTTGGAAAGGACCTAAAATGATCATCTGTAGTCCAACTGCCTGACCGTTTCAGGGATGATCAGAAGTTAAAGCATGCTGTTAAGGGCACTGACCAAATGCCTCTTAAACACTGACAGGCTGGGAGCATCGGCCACCTCCCTAGGAAGCCTTTTCCAAGGTTTCACCACCCTCTCAGTGAAGAATTGCTTCCTAATGCCCAGTCTAAATCTCCCCTGGTGCAGCCTGGAACCATTCCCATACATCCTATCATTGCATTCCAGGGAGTAGAGCGCAGCACCTCCCTCTCCCATTCCCCTCCTCAGGAAGCTGCAGAGAACAATGAGGTCACTCCTCAGCCTCCTTCTCTTCAAGTCAGACAAGCCCAAAGTCCTCAGCTGCTCCTCACAGGACTCTGCTTCCAGACCTGCCACCACCTTTGTTCCCCTCCTCTGGTACTTTCAAGGATCTTCACAACCTTCTTAAGTGGCAGGTCCGGACCTGCACACAGTGCTCAGGGTGAGGCTGATGCAGTGGGATAATCCCCTCTCCTGGCTGGCTGGCTATGCATTGGCTGGGGTGCTCGGTGCACCCCAGGATCAGGTTTGCCTTTGGGCCACCAAGGCACATGATGGCTCACAGGGAGCTGCTGCCTACCAGTACTCCCAGATTCCCTTCCACAGCGCTGCTCTCCAACCATTCCTCCCCTGGTTCATACTTGTGCCCATGATACTCCATCCCAGGAGCCAGATCCAGCATTTGGACTTGTTGAAGTTCATCCCACTGATGAACTTTATGAATTTAATTTATGAATTTATGAATTTATTTATAAATTCATAACTTTATGAATTTAATGAAGCCCAGTGCTCCACTCTATCTCTCTGCAAGGGCCCTTGTCCCTCATGAGAGTCAACAGCACCTCCCTGTTTCATACCATCAGCAAACCTGCTAATGGGGCATTCAGTTCATGACTCTGGGTCACTGAGAGATATTTTGAACAGCACTGACCCTAGAGCTGATCCTGAGGAACATCGCTGGTGACCGGTTACCAACCAGATGTAGCCTCCATAACCAAAAGCCTTTGCATCCTGCTGTTCAGCCAGAGTTCTTCAGTGTGCATCCACTCATCCCAGAGATGGACAATCGGTCCAGAAGGACACTGGAAGGGATGGTATCAAAAGCCTTACAGCAATCCAGAAAACTACTTCTGCCACCTTCCTTCCACACACCAGGCAGGTGACCTTATTGTAGGATATCAAACTATTGAAATGGGACTTTCCTTTTGTGAACTTGTGTTGTGTCTGATTACTGCACCGGTCTTTAAATGCCCTTCAGTACAATCCACTTTAATCTTCTCCACAGTCCATCCAGAAACTGAGGTTGGACTAGCAGGTTTGTAGCTGCCTGGGTCTTCCCTCACACGCTCATTGCATATAGGGCAACTTCTATTCTATTCTTCTTCTATTCTGGCAAGTCTGGGGAGAGGAGCTGCATAATGCACACGTCTGCAAAGCACACAGCCTCATGTGTTAGGGAAAGCTCTGTCCTGAGGGCTTAGGAAGCCACAGAGACAAGTAAGACTCCAATACAGGTTTCAGGTTCTGTGCATAGTGTGGCATCCAGGCAACAATATTCAGTACCTGCATACTCTCATACATCTCATGCCCCTGGGGAGAACTGCTTGTGAACTGTGGCCTAAACAACCTGACAAAGAGCTGATGGCATTAAAGGCATCAGTGTTTCACAGAGCTGAAATGAGGTGGGTGCACAGCAAAACTACTGTTCTCAAAAGTTTTTTTTTAAAGAACTGAGACCAAAGGAATAATTTTTTCTAACTACACATTTAAGAAAATTGTCAGAAGACTTATGCAGAAGATGCCTCACTTCAACCACTCTGAGCTTCTTGAACATAGAAAGTACCCAGGGACATCTAGATTGTTCATGAAAAATGTTTGTGCAAACTATTTTTTTTATTCCGTCTAGCAAATTCATGAACAGAAGCTACCAAAAGCCAAAAAACAATCATTAATTGGACAAAAATAGGTATCTGAGCATATAAATAGGAGATTTTGGAAAGCCAGTCTGTGGAAGTGTCCTGCTTTTGGAACAGATAGAACCAATGGAAATGTATTTGAGCTTTGCACTGACTGAGTTTGTTGTCACAAACAAACCCAAAGGGCTGGAACTGAACTCAGTTTCAGAAGGTGTGGATTTGACTAATACATTAGAGTATTATATCCAGAGCCTGCATCTGATCCTATAAATCTGTATGCAGAGGGGGAAGCGTAAGCATGAAGGTGGGGTTTTGAAAAAAGCCTGCAGGCTCCTCTACCATTTTGCTCAACTCCCTAGAGCAAAATCTATCTCCTAGTACACTTGCTATTTCCATTGTATGAACATCTTAAACTGTGTTAAACTATCTTAAATCGTCATAAGTAATCTCCACGATAGTCAGGGTAACGTTAAGCAGACACATTTCATCACCCTACCAAAGAGCCATCTGAAACACTCGTCTCTGAAATGAATAACCACACTGCCACTTAAAATAATTTACCATATCAGCAAAGAAGAAGTGGAAATCTATCAAGATTAATAATCATTACAAAAATCCTGTCCAGGTCTGTGTTGTGGACTGTGGAAAAGATCTAAAAATGTTAAAAAAAGAGTAATCCTTGAGTCACTAGGTGGAAGAATCTGAACCAGCAATTGACACTATCAAGTAGAAAATGAAAATTTTGATCTTTTAGAGCCAAGATCAAAACTGAAGTCTTACTGCAGCATTTTTAATACATCTTTGCTTTCTAACTTTTCAGAGAAATGCTTTTATTCTCTTAATTCAACATGGGAGAGAGCACAGACTCAGTACTTGCAGAGAGTTAATGAAAAAAACATTCAACATTTGTACACTTCAAAAGTGATGCTCAAAAGAAGCCACACATTTTTTTTCCGCAGTAAACACAAAAACCTGTCACAATACCAAAAGCTCACCTAAGATAAATACAATATATGTTGGAGGCAATTCATGTTGGAGGCACCAGCTTTATAAATATCTTCCTCTTACGTGTTTATGGACCACCTCAAGGACACAAATACTGCTTTCGGGTCTGAATAGGGGGAGATGAGGTTCCTCTTTTGTCCTGCTCTACTACGTTCTCCTTTGGTCCATATACCTTTGACATGTGACTGAGTTGCATGAAGCCACATTATCAATACAGGCTGGGGGATGAATGGATTGAGAACAGCTCTGCAGACCTAGGGGTGCTGGTGACTAAAATACTGGATATAAGCTGGCAGTATATGCTCACAGCCCAGAAGGCATCAAAAAACATCCCGGGCTGCATCAAAGCAGCATGGCTAGGAGGTCGAGGGGGGGGATTCTGTCCCTCTACTCTGTTCTGGTGAGACTTGGAGTGCTGCATCCAGATCTGGGGCCCTCAACACAAGAAAAACGTGGACCTGCTGGAGCAAACCCAGAGGCCACAAATATCATCAGAGGGCTCAAGCACATCTCCTGTAAAGACAGGCTGAGAGAACTGGGCTTGTTCAGCCTGGAAAAGAGAAGGCCTTGGGGAGACATTACTGCAGCCTTCCAGTACCTAAAAGGGGCTTACAAAGAAAGATGGGGATAGACATTTTGGTAGGGCCTATAGTGATGGGACAAGGAATAATGGTTTTAAACTAAACAAGTGTATAGTCAGACTACATATAAGGAAGAAATTTTTATAACAAGGGTGGTCAAACACTCAAATGAGTTGTCTAGAGAAGTTGTAGATACCCCATCCCTGGAAAGATTCAGGGTTTAGTTGTGGATCTGTAGTGTCAGGTTAAATGGCTGGACTTGAACTTAGAGGTGGAATAGTCACCATGGATTCACCAAGGACCTGGAGGCCTTGATGGGTGACAAGTTGACCACGAGCTGACAGTGTGCCATTGTGGCCAGAAGGGCCAAAGGTATCCTGGGGTGCATCGGGAAAAGTGTGGCCAGCAGGTTGAGTGAGCTGATCCTCCCCCTCTGCTTGGGCAGTAAGGTCACATCTGGAGTGCTGTGTCCAGTTCTGGGCCCCTCAGTACAAGGACAAAGAGCTACTGGAGACAGTCCAGTGGAGGGACACAAAGATGATTTGGNGCTGTGTCCAGTTCTGGGCCCCTCAGTACAAGGACAAAGAGCTACTGGAGACAGTCCAGTGGAGGGACACAAAGATGATTTGGGGTCTGGAGCACCCTTCTTATGAGAAGAGACTGAGGGAGCTGGGGATTTTAGTCAAGAGAAGACTGAGAGGATCTCACTAATGCATATAAATATCTCAGAGGCAGGTGCCGAGAGGATGGTGCCAGACTCTTTTCAGTGGTTCCCGGTGACAGGATGAGGAGCAGTGGCCATAAACTGAAACACAAGAAGTTCTACCTCAACAAGAAGAACTTTACCTTGAGGGTGGCAGAACACTGGAACAGGCTGCCCAGAGAGGTTGTGCAGTCTCCCTTTCTGGAGACATTCCAAAACCACCTGGGTGTGTTCCTGAGTCACCTGATCTATGTCACCCTGTACCTGTCATCAAGATACAGGGTGATATCTTGATCACCTGTGATATCTTGAGGGGGTTGGATTAGATGTTCTCCAGAGGTCCCTTCCAACCCCAACCTTTCTGCGATTCTATGAATCTATAGACAGCTTTGATGGCACTCTGAATGATCTAATCTAGTTGAAGATGTATCTGCTTATTGCAGGGTAGTTAGATTAGATGAGCTTTAAAGGTTCCTT
>WAAG01053378.1:13246-27410 GCA_013390105.1 Tichodroma muraria | reverse complement strand
GGATAAAAGTGAGGGAGCTCTTCAGTACAGACAAGGAGCCAAGGGAAGAATGCGCAGCTAATCCAGACGAGACCTACAGGCAGTCTTTAAAAACATGTCAGTACAACTGCCTGGGAGGTTTCCAAATGGGTGCCACATCTTGAACATCTTTCACAGCTTTATATCTGCCTTCGGTATGGAAATGAGAGAAGGGAAATGCTGATAGGAGGGCTGAGAGGAGTAAGTGAGGTTATTTGAAATGCAGTTGTTGTTCTCTGGTGTTCATTCCCTCCTCCCCTTAAGCCCCCAACAACAGTTTCTCATTTTTACAGAGACGAATTTGCCCTGCCAATTGTCTGGCTCCGAGGGGCAGGACTAGTGACAGGTTTGCAGCCCTAGATCTCTTTTGAGATGGGAGTTCTCAGCATCAAGGTCAAAAGCAGGGGTCATGATCCCTCGCCTGCCTGTCTTTCACAGTGCTCCTGGCTACATGTACTTCTTTTTAGACATGGCAGATGGTGAAATACTAAAAGTACAAAGGATTACCCAAACCTATTCAACAGCTGAACTATTTGTGTATTATTGTTATTTTGGAGCGGGGGCGGCCTCAGGACACCCTCACTGTGTCTTTCACTCTAAGCTGCCCTTAGACATGTGAGTTTGGAAGGCTAATGGGAAAAATAGTGTTCTAAGCCCTGTTTCAAAGACTGCAAAGCACCCCCCAAATGCCTTTTCTACAAATTTTCACATAAAATCTATGACTGTTCATCACAATGGCAGTATTACTGCTAATTTGAAATGAGCTGTGGCTCTCCAGATCATTACTAATAATTTAGCTACCTGTGTTTTCTTTAGGACAAAACTCTGAAATCTGAATGAAGCCCTAAGATTTTACTTGAGACTAAATTTTAGTGGAGTTATTCACAAACTAGAATTGTTCAAAATATTCTGTGCAGCTTTGCTGTTGTGCATCATATGTGAGCAGAGGAGATTAAAAAATAGAAGGAGAAGGTTGCCTGCCTCATTCTGTTAGAATGCTGATAATTTTTTTCTGTATTTTAACATTTCTCAGTGATACCCAAACATAGAGTTTGTTGCTGAATTCTGACTCTGAGAACACAAGAGTTTTTTGAATCAAACCAGAAAATGCTTTTACTAATTTCATGCATTTTCTAGAAGTCTTTAACAATTACTGCAGGACACAGGCTGAGCTGCTGCTGCGTTGATATCAGTTGTGATGGAGAATGGTTCTGAGACTTCTAAAATCGTTCCAAACCATTCACAAATGTCAACATACTCTCCATTTCCTTCAGAACTGGCAAAGCTGGGATGGAGATGTGTGCATGAGAACGTGGCAAGAGAAGGTCACATTCATCCTATCATTGAAAGAAAAGGAAAAGATGGGGGAAAAGAATTTGGGCTTAAGTTTTATACTGTTTCAGCCATGCTGCTCACAGGCTGTCATGCCTTCAGGAGGAAAAGGACATACTCTGGTGTCACTCTCACCAGGAAAATGAGAGCAGTGTCTCAGCAGCCACGTGAGGAGGAAGCCACTGCTCACAGGTGTTTAGTGGGAGTCTCAGAGCTGCCAGCAATGCTGGAGCTCAGCACACAGCTCTGTTGTCTGGCTGACAAAGGTACACAGTTGGCAGCTGATGTAAGGAGAGGGAGCACTTGGAAAACCCACAGCCAAACCCGGTTCTCACAGACACTAAGGGCAGATCTGACATGGCTCCACTGCGCAGTGAAAGTCTGACAGTGTTGATAGCTCCTTGGTCCCTGTTAGCAGTCACCCAGTGCAAGGATGTACCTTGAGCTATATCCAGCACCTAAACACCGGCAAATCTGAGGGGGGGTTGCTTCTTTTTTCCTGCCACATGAACAGAAAGCTTCTGACAAGTGTTACTGTCGTTCTGTGAAATGACAGTAACACCAGCAAAGGAGGCAGTTTTGGGGGCAATGGAAGCGTCACCAGGAGTATATTGTTTTGTGGATAATTATTCCATGGTGCAGACCACACAAAAGGCTCTGGGGCTACCTTCAGTTGTCAAATTATGTTTGCTGTTAGCAGAAAGCCGCAGCAAATCTAAGACCATAATTTTGTGCTCGTACAGCATTGTGAAAGTTCTCACCTGAGCAATCAAAAATTTCCTCCTGAATACCCACAATATTACGCAATGCAGGCAACTTTTTGCATGCAAAGCCAGGCATATTCAGCTGAACGCTGTGGTGTTCCACCTTAGGGGCATAAACAGGGCTTGTCCTGTTGGACTCAACACAAGATTCTGAAGATATTTGTCCCATCCTACAACCTCTTGGGATTTTTGCCTCCATCATACAGAATATGAGAGAACTGAATCCCCTCAGAACAGTGTTTTTCAAACCACAGTCTTATCCATGTGCACAGTCTTATCCATGTGGACAGTCTAAGTTGTGCTGACTGAATGCAAATCATGTATCCACACAAAAATTCTAGAACCACAATTAGGCCAAATATATTTAAATAACCCTGGCTTTAACTTAAAGGTCAAAGGAAAAATGAGTAATGAACTAATTCTTAAACAATGCAAAATTGAGAAATGTTTCTGGTGTGCAATGTATGTGGCTGTTATCCTCCTTGTGCCACTAGAGTTCATAAATACAATGTAAAGGAAATGTCCTTTCATCTAATATTAACAATCAGAATCTGAAAAAAAGACCATTGACCTTAACATGAACAGAATTCAAATGAGTAATAATTTCCTCCTATTTTAAAAAAGCTTTCAATAAATTTATTGTTTTTAGTTTTCATAGGGCTTGGCTGGTGTGCTGGGAACACTGCTATTTGCTTATCAAGCTTCTGCCCATATATATTCTGAATTAATGAAAAGCTCTCTAGCCTGGTGCTGGCTGTGATAGGGCTGTGCTCATACATGCTCTGTTGAAGGGTAGGTGGAATATTCTGTATTTTCTCATGCACTATATTTCATTGTGGATTTTTTCTGTGTGGGTGAGGGGGGAAGTGGATTACAAAATTAGGACTTTATTTTAGTTGCAGTGTAATTGCTTCAGCCTCCTTCAGATGTTTTGAATAACTTGAGAAGTAACAATGCACAAAAGCACAGGAAGCAATATGAGAAGCAAGCCCTTACCCAGCCTAGTTAAAATGCTCTGGCCACAGTATACAGAGCTGGGTGCACAATGTTAAGCACCAATTCTTGCACTTGGTTCCAAGAGAGGCTCCCTCCACACCCACAGCCCCCACTGCCTTCGTTCTGGCATCGGATTCTCAGGGATGTCCCCAGAGGACTGAGCCCATAGAAAAAAGTGTTCCGTGGGGTTGTTTTCTGCCACACCTGTCTGGCACATGCTCATGGACTGATGTGTCCGGGTCTGGATGCTGCTGCTGCCCAGGTGTCCCCTGGCAGCACCTATGATCCGTACTGCTCCTACAGGTGAGCAAGAGGTACCCACATAAACAACCCCAACCTAGCTCATGACATGCCTCAGGCAAAACAACATCAGAGCTTTCCCCATCGTGAGATGGAAGCAGGGCCTCTAATTTATCCCTTTCCTTCGAGGAAATGATTTCAAGGGCAGAAACTGTATATCCGTGGGCACAAAACAAATCTCGCTCTTGTTCTTTCCGGGGCTGTGGGCAAGTCACTGCCTATCCCAGGGACAGGGTTTTGTTCTGGTTTAACCTCACTAATTGACTCACTGGTGTGCTGTGGAGAGGCTTTGCATAACTGATGAATTTGGGTTATTTTAATGAAATTGCTGCATTACTGAATGTTATGTTTGAGCCTGTTGCAGCCTGGAAGTATCCTTGAGATATTTCCACTCTTCCCGTCCATACCGCTGCAAAATGCTACACAGCAAGGCAAAGAGGCTCTCATTCCAGGCTCTGCTTGAAGCCAGAGATTCAGAGGATAAATCTGGCCTGGGATCTGAAACTCTGCAGTCTGAGGAGAAAGGGAGAATACTCAGATGGGGGAAAAAAGAAACCAGGATGTTCTCACTTTAAGAAAATGTAAAGGGGGAGAAGAAACTGGGGCAGAAGTGAGAAACAGGAGGGTAAATTTTACAGCAAAGGAACAGTTCTTATAGCAGAGAATCAGAGAAACTGGCTGCATAGGATGGAAAAGCTGAGTTCCCCTGATCCATGGGAAAAGCCAGCAGCTACATTGTCTTGGGACACCAACCAAAACCTACAGAAGTCTCAAGAGTGGTGAACTTCAGCATGGTGCTCCATCCTGTTCTTCTACCACTTCACGTCAGTCTTCGTAGTTCTTGCACTGGTGAGGATGAAGGATCACTGCTTCTAGCAGTGATTAGTGATTGTAGCTTTTTTTAGCACACTTTGTAAGGTCTGGAGTAACTTTGTCACTTCCCAGAAGGAATAAGTTGAAACCCGCAGCACCTGCAAAGCTGGGGGTAGGGAAGAGTTTGATCCAGCAGCTGGATTGTGGGGCTGCCTACACAAGGGACAGGACAGCTGAACTGCAAGTTCAAAAAAATGAACTCCTTCCCGTTTCTAGGAAGGAGTTAAGTACCGAAAAAACACGTGGTAAAGGAATAGCTTGGGAATGATCTGGTCACTTGAATTTAACAGGTTTTGGAATGTAAAAAAAAAAAAAAAAAAATTTTAAAAGAAACAAACACAAACCAGTAGCCTCTTTCACGGGGAGCCACGAGAGTTTTATGACTCTCGCTTGGTGTAATTGTGATGGACTCGGTGCTTTTTTGCCCATGACTCTGACACGCAGGGCAGCCTGTGCAAGGGCTGGGTTCCACACGGGAGAACGACCGAGCTGAGCCCGGCTGTATTTATTTGTGCTCTAGCGGCACCTAAAGGCAGCCGAGAGCCTGAGCCAGGCTGGGATAGGCACCAGCACCCACCTGAAGATAAAATCCCTTGCCTCTAGAAGAAAGACATGAAGGATAAAATGCTATTGTGGGGACAAGTGGTGGCTGAGCTGAGCAAACTGGCCCCTGGGAAGTGGAAATGTATATTTATTTACTTACTTCAGTAATTAGGGCTTTTCCTGCTTTGCACTTTTTGCACTCATACTCCTTCCAAAGCTGGTCATGGGTACCAGGCTCCTTTGGTTTGTTTTGCAGACTGTGAATCAGATGCTACTTGGGAATTAACACAGAAAAGAATGATTTGCCTGTGGTGAAATGATTAATAGAGAGATCCGACCTTCCAGAGGATGCACCAGGCCAGCATCTCCTCTGGGTGATTCAAAAATGCCAACAAAACAGAGGATATTTACTGCATCAATTGCAATCAGGTTGGAAAGCAAGCTCATTTCTGACCCATGAGAAAATCCAGCTGGACAACAAAATGCTTGCCTACCATCTTCTGTTGCTGTCACCTGTTCTTTCCATGAGAGACGTGAACTGGAACTAGTTCTGATGTACTCAGTGAAGTTCCCCAAAGCCCAGTTGAATGGCTCTGATTAGCACCAGCCAAATATCTGGGTCACAGACTTTCGGGGGAGCCTTCTTGTCTCAGAGCTATTGTTAATGCTTCCTGTTTATTGCAGCACAGCACAAAGCCTTACAGCCTGTCCACAGAACAAAACAGCCAGAGGAGTTGAAACACTCTTTAGTAAAGGTCTCTTGCCAGCTTTTGCATGTTTCTCATATCAAAGACAAGAAGTGAAACCTCTGCGATGTGCCTAGTGCCAGTGTCACCTCCTTCCAGGTATTTAAATATTAGTTTGAGCACTTCACAAAGGGATTTTAGAGTAGCAATATCTCTCTGGGTAGGTTTTTTCACTATGCAGAAGATTAGATGTGAGGACTTCAACATTCCACTTGCCAAAGGCAGATCTAGGATAGTGAATTGGTGATTTTTCAATACACTGTACAAAGAAATTCAGAGGGCCTGAAGTAGGAAAGATGCATGTTTCCCAAAGGACAGAACCACAGCCAGGAGCAGAATCAGGCACAGCCCTGGAGAAGACGAGAAACAGGTAAAGCCAGAGGAGTGAGAAGGACAGAGTGCAGGGAACAGGGCTCTGATGGACAGGCAGACTTAGTCATACTCGAGTTAGTGATGTGTCAGGCTCCACAGGGAGCACTTCCTCCCCAAGCTGCTCTTAGTGAGACATTTCCAAAGGTACAAAGTGCCTGGTGCCCACAATTACTCAGCAGGAACTACCATTAAAACTGCCTTTAATGGCACTGGATGTCATTTTGGCCTGACAAGAAACATAGTCTGAGACCTGGTTCCAGTTTGTGGTGAGAATTGCTCTTGCTCATGGGCGGAAATCAAATTGAACTGGTGCTTAAGGCAGAAAATGGAGGGGAAAACCTTTATTAGGGCTAGACAGCGCAATGGTGCTGGCAGCCATGGGTTTGTAAGCCGTGTCATGAACTGTACCACAGTTCCCCTGAGTTTCTTGGCACAGCTGCAGAATATCCTGAGTTTTGAGCTGCAGGAATTGAGCAAGGCACACAGAAATGTGAATTACCTGGCCAGGGTGGATCTCCAGTCCTAATACTGGACCTGTGATGTGGACATGGGAGGAAAGTACATGGACTGAGCAAAATGCAACACAGATCTCTTAGATGGGGAACTACACAAAGAAGGGGAGCAGAGCCTGCCTGTCCACTCAGTCTTCTAACCCAGAGCTAGGGATGACATATGAAGATGGCAGCAAAAGGCTCTGAACAAATGAAAAGAGGCACACTACAGGTGGTGTAGGTGAGCTGTAGAACTTCTTGTTGTGGAGTGTTTTTGATGGAAAAACCTTAAATGGGGGCAAGACGAAGCTGCACAAGGTCAAGCAAGAATAATCTGTTGAAGGTTACTGACTAGATGAAGACTACTCCAATTTAGACTATCCCTGGAGCAGAAATGACTGAGGGCTGCAATTACTCAGGGTATCTCATAGTTCCTTGACATGTTCATATAGTCCTCCTTAGGCATTCACTGTTGGTTGCTGTTGGAAATAGTATGTTGGAAAATATGAGCAATTAATCTAATCCAGTATGGCCATTCTTATAGTTAAGTTCAATTAAAAATTATATTATGCAACAAAGATCAGTGTCTCTAGTGTGATACTAAAAAGCTGTGACCTCTCTGAGCACCTTCAAACTCTAGGCAGCATCAGCAAGAACAAACTAAGGGAAGATGGAGGTAATTAATTTTATCATTCTGATGACTTAATACTCAGAGGTGTCACAGCACTTTCTCTTCGCATTTGACTGAAAAGTACCTGGGAATATGGGGATTGTCACATTTTGACATATTTGATTTGCTTTGGGTTTGATGAGCTCTATTCTTTGGACAGTTTTCCTACAGTGGACACATGCAGAGGAGAGATGGGTTTGGATATCAACCCACTTTACAGAAAGAAAGATGCAGGACTAAAAGATCATCCCAGACAGACACACACAGACCCAAAACCTGTTGCAATGGCTTGTAACAGAGCCATCTAGTGACTCACACTGATACTGCCTGTCTCTGCTCCTCGGGAGGGTCCTGCCTCTGCTCACGATCGGGATAATGATTCACTGTAGAAAGCAGGCTTTTAATAGCAAAGTGCCTGAGAGTAACACAGTCATGGGAATGGAAGCAGAGACGATTCCTTGGCCTGGAACAGCAGGCTGGCTATCGTGGAGGCCAGATAGTGTGATAGCTCTGAACACTAGATGAAGAGCATGGCCCTCAGAATGGTGTTATTTGATGAGAGCTTGGAGCAGATGGGCAGTGTGGTTAATTAAAGGGCTAGGGATAATGTTTCCTAAAGTTAAAAAAAAAAAGTAGTTGGAAAGCATTTTAAGAAACCATAATCTGAATATACAGGATGTCTCAGAAGNTAAAATAAAATTTAAAAAAACCCTAGTTTGTTTAAAGTATTGGACTATTCTCACAAATGAGATACGTGCTCTTAAAACAGATTGTGATTGGATGGCAAGGTTAGCAGCAATGGCAAGGGAATGGAATAAGTAACCTAGGAGGTTTGATTATTCCTACGTGCCTGATCTCCATTAACGTGAAGAAAGCTGATCCACACAACACCACTACAGATCTGGTCTGGGGAATTTGCTATCTGAGAGATCTGAAGAGAGTATTGAAGATCTATGCAGACTCTGAGAAGGGCAACAGGGCACATCTGATCTGGAAATTTTGCTGCTGAGGATTCACACTGCGGTGGTCCCCGGGGGTTTCGGTGGTTCAGAGGTGCTCAGTGTTGTACTAACAGCTCTCCTGCTTGCTCCTGCAGCTGCAGCTTAATTTGCTCCTCAGTCAGATAAAGGGTGCAAGCAGAGGTGGAGAGAATGTTTGTTAAGGGAGCTTCTTTGATGCCATATTTTTGTATGTATAACCTATGATTCAGATAACCCATATCTGTCCTTTTTTAAGTGCCGTATCTTAAAGATAAATTTTCCCCCAGATACCTCTAGGCTGACTCACTCTCTCCTTCATGGGGTGGTTGCATAGCCCACAAATTGCCCAGGTCCTGGTGGAAACTACCTGCTGAGGGAGTCTGGGGTGGGGAACGGGTCAGACATGGGTAATGTCGGGATAACAGGAGAGAAGTTCATGTGAAAAGTGGAGGCTGGTAGGATGTCAAGGAAGAAATCTCTAGGTTAAATTTCCTCTTGTAGTAGTCACTTAACCCTCACTGTTCCTGAAATAATTATGGGTTTGGCAGCTAAAATCCAGATTGTACATGTGAAAACATTGTAGATTAAAGTGAAGCAAAGTACACAAAAAGAAATACCAGAGACTTAGTTTTTCAATGTGTAAGATGAAGATAATATCTATCCAACTATGAAAAGAGCTAAAAATTAATATTGTCCACAGACTTTACGGTAATAGTTAAAGTAAACTGAATTATGTAGGGCTGCCTTTGAACAAAAAGCATTGCAAAGTATGTTTAAGAGATCTGAAGACTAACAATAGATTAATATAGTTGTTTGAAGAAAAGGAAAAGAAATTAAAGTATGAGTAATACAAACAAATTTCCATGAAATGACCATTCTTCTTGCCCACTTTGGCAGTTAACATGGCAATTATGCTTTCTATGTAGACAGTCAAAATTTTTTTAAATTAGCACAGAAGGTATTTTATAAGCAAAATTTCATTTGATGAGAAGTTTCAGGTTGGTAAAAATAGCTTTCATGTACTGTAGGATTGGCCTGTGGTACTTACTGTACCAGACATTCCTGAATCAGGAACTTGGCAGGATTAGGGCAATTAGTCGTGTTTGAGTAAGAGAGCAGCCCAGGTTATATAAGACACTTAGACTGGACCATAAATAAATGCAAAAAATTATGGTTAAAATGAGAGGCTTTTATAAGGATTAAAGTGTCAGAGTTTTTAACTGGAATTTTGGCTCCATTGACAGTGATTGGGGTTTTGCATTTCACTTATGGCCCATGTGCCTAATTAGACTCCATCCAAGGCCTTCTATTTGCCTAAAATTTGGGAGTTAAAACTGTGCACATGACATTATTTATGTGATCTTTTAAATCTTCATTTTAACAGGTCTTGGAAGAATAATCTGTGATAATTTCTGAACTATAATGGTGGTTAATTTAAAATTTGATAAGTCTGACTTAGCCCATTGGGAAATGCATTCTACCTTTCTAATTCATGGGAAAGATATGACATTTCTCTGTCTCATTAAACCACAAATTTAATTGTACATCGTTGAGCTCTTGGAGAAAAATTAACTTATGTACCCCAGAAGAAATCACTGCTTATTATGCCAGCTGCAGCTGCAGTAGATAGCAAAGCTATTATCAGGTTATAGCTGTCTTGCATTCTTCCTTAGTGTTTAGGGCAAACACCAAGAAATGGTGTAGCTATGGAGGAAAACTAGATTGTAAAGAGTGTAAAGAGCCTTTCCAGAAGAAACGGAAGTCAGGAGATCCCAGCGAGCTTCTGCAATGAACCCAGTCACACAAAGTGAATACAAAACATATTAAAATCTGGATTTATGTATTCTTCTGTTTTCCCTGAAATGAGAAAATGGGAAAGCAAAAGACATAATGTTCAGTTTTAAGCACAAGGATCAATTGAGAAAGAAGATTTTTAATAACTCTTTATTCTCATGTGTTGTGAGTTTACCAGCTTCTACAAGTTCACACAACTTTGTTTGGGACAACTGGCTTCTCATCCCATAACCCAGAGCAAGAAACTTGAGTGAAGTGACAGGAGATCTATCACTGCTTGACTCCTACTGATGCAAACACGAAACAAATACCAGATTTCCCGGCAGTCCTTATTTTGGCTGCCAGCCAGAAGGTGCTGTTCTTTTTGGAATTTATGAAAGATGATAGGCTGACCCATGGAGGCAAATCATACACTCTGTAGTAAAACCATGAAGTGCATTTTGTGTGCACATCGTAAGTGGAGATGGGTCAAGTGGTGTCCCTGTAATGTGAGCACTGGCAATCTCAGCCTGGGACAAGAATGGGAATAATGTGTCTTACAGCACTTCACGTCATTCATTTCAGCAGGGAGATCAAGTGTGCAGCCAACAGAGGCTTCTCCCTGCTCAAAATACTTATCTGCATAAACACACACACACCAGCTACAGCTGCGTGAACAGTGGCTCCTATACTCATGCATAAAAAATCCTCATTTTACAGGGACCAGTGCAGCATATTCTTACTCAAGAAGGGAGGTTTACTTAATTATAGGAGTGAGAGGACACTGTGAAAAACATCCATGAAGACTTCTCCCAGGCTTGAGATCTGTTTAGCTAGAAGAAACATAATGCTGCAAACATTAAATATATATACATATATAAAAAAAAGGCAATCCCTAAAGACTCTTGTCTCGATCAGCCAAAGCAGAGTCAGTAACTATGAGCACTAAATGAGCATTTACTAGGGTTCTAATTCATACAGCATCCTTTGCAAGGATGAAGAAGAAAAAAACATCTCAAAACACTCTTCCCCATGGAATTGCATAATCACCTCTCTTTCTTTCCTTCTGGCTCAGTGAGAGCCACATCCGACAAGCCACACAAATATTTGTTTATCTTGAAGTGCGTAAGTGGTAGAGATGAAGTGAATGGGATTACTGGCATGCTGAGAGATAAATATGTGCTTTGTTGGATCAGAGCCACAGATCTCAGCAACTTGGGCTGAGCTATAAACATGGGCTGCAGAAAGATCCCAATTCTTTGACCAGATATTGCACTACTGGATTCCTTCTCTAGTAAACCTGTCTGGCAGCCAATTTCTGTGTATTATTTCACCTTGCAATTGAGATTTTTGCTCTGTTAACTGTGGCAGGTAAGACACAATTATCTCCTAACATGCATAACATGATACACCTTCAGGAAAAAAAAATAAAAATCCTTTTAAAGAGTATTTTACTGCATTTTTAACCTCTTTGCCTGCTCTCTCACAGCCTTAATAAATAAGTGATGATCCTTGGAAATTGAGTCCTACCACAAAGAAGCCACTTCTGGCTCAAGAATTTCCTGAGCCATCACAAGCAAGAGGGGGGTAGGAGAGTCCCCAGGGAAAGATCTCTGTATGCTTGAGATGTCGTTCAGATCAGCCAGGAGTATAGTCATGAAAGGTTGTTCTAGCTTAGGCAGAGAAACTAAGCTTGAGGAAATTACCTGTGGAACATCTCTAGCTTTCTGTTTCCTGACCCATTCTGGGGCTAGAGCATAATTCAAGGCTCACACATTTTGTTCATGGCTGTCATGACCTGAACTATCATGAATGAAGAAGTGAGGGAACAGAAAGCAGATTAGCAGGCGAAGAAGTAAAAACTGGAAGATAGCATGGGGCTGCTGTGAAGGGAAGGGTTCAACAGGAATGCCTGGTAGGGTGGAGGGGATGGTTAGGTGTAAAAGGTGAGTAACAGATGGAGAAAAGTATTTAAGGAGTGTGGATAATCTGAATTTGTCTCATTTCTGGTTTTGCTGGGGTATATAATCCCTCTTATGTGGGACCCATGTGGGTTGCTGTGTGGTCTCTTATACCTTCAACACTATGAACAAATGTGTGAAACACTTTGCCCATGGATTTGGCACACATCCTTGGAAGGGATGTCCTCCAGCCCTCTTCCCCCCACCAGAGATGGTCCTGTTTGAATGCTGTGGAGAAAGAGAAAACATCCCACTATGACACTGGTGGCTCCAGCCAGAGGTCTGCTGGCAAATCCTTGCCTTCTTTCCAGGGCTGATGTCCCAGCAGGAGCTCAGGGCCCCCATGGGAGATGATTTGACACCATCAGTCTCCACATGCCCCCAACAGTCCTGGGGAAAGGGAAGGGTGTGCAGAGTGGGGCCTGTCAGCATGTTCTGCCATGGTGCACCACAGCCACCTGTCCAGGCTGCATCCCCTGACAATAATGAGGCCCTTGGCAGGTAACAAAGGCACTGGAGTTATTACTTCTCCTTTGCATAAGCACGTGAAATTAAGGGCAATTATCTGTGGCACACAGCACAGGAGGTAATGTTTAATTAATGTTTAAGGGAGGCACTTTCTGCTTCTGGAGACAAGCAGCCCTCCCTCCTGTCAGGTCATCAGGGCTGTTCTCCTGGAGACATCCAGGCCTTCCTCCCCTCAGGTCACCAGGGCTGCTCTCCCTCACCTCCCAGGGCAGAGACGGGCATGGTTCCATGGGATGATCCTGCAGACACGGGGGATTGGCACCAAGGATGCCGTGCTGTGATGACACACCAAAAGACCTGGGCAACCTCTCACACTCAGGGAGTGTAGTGCTGTCAGCATGAAGTGACCCCCACTTCATGGGGTCTTTGGTTTTGTGGTTTGTTTTTTTCCCAAATGGCACTTTTTGACACGAGCACCAAAACTCTGCCCATGAGCTTGTGCAGCATTTGTCCCAGAGGACAGGGCAGGAGGGGCTGCAGAGGGCAGGAGAAGCAGTAGCAGAAGTGAGGAGTAGAGGCAGTGGCTGTGCTCAGAGGGAGACAGAAGTTTCTGGACATGACTGCAGAGCAAAAGCTGAGAAATTATGTCCTTTCTCTCCTGCAGACTTGTTGGACAGCATTTCTGCTCTGAAAAACAGCTCTGACTCACCAGCTGCAGTGAGGGCTGGGCACTCAAGGTACCAAAAGCATCCTGATGTGTCCCAGCTCTTCCATTGCTCCTGCCAGCTGACTGCTCACTGCAGGACAGTCCCACACACCAGCCTTTTTTGGCCTGGTCCTGCATGCTGTTGTGAACTTTTTTGCAATCCAGGCTTCCAATGAATTTTGCGAGGATGGATATATGCCCCCACTCCTCCACCTCATCCTTCCCAGGGCTGTCAGTGCTGTATGCAGTGTGACAGCACCTGGCGTCCCAGGGGTTTCATCTCCTCACCTGGCAAACCCCACAATGCTCTTCCTGGGATGGACACTCTTGTCACACCAACTCAGAGACAGTGCTAAGTAAGGATCCATCACATCTGGGTTTGCTTTCACAAGTGTGGTGCTGAGTGACAGTTCTCTTTATTCTTAATGCTTTTCTTCACCAAATGGTTGATGGAGTATTTAACAGAGTAATAGCAGGGCACTTTATAAGAAGAAAATATCATAAATATATGCATATGATGTTGAAAAGGGATGCTCTGATTGCAGAGACTTTTAGGCTCTGGTGTAATATATGACAATGTTGAGCAATTGGCCTGTTAATAAGCTGCTGGCAGCATTGCTGCAGACGCTGGCAGGCCCTAACATCAACCTACACTGAAAAACGTTTACAAATACAAAACAGAGACAGCTGGTTTCGAGTTGTGTTACAGCTACGCTCAGCAGCTGAAAAAGGGATCTTCCATCCTTCTCCTGAGGTGTGTGGTTGGGGGGTTATGTATCAGCACTGCAGCCTTGGCAGCTCCTTTCCATTTGGAACAATAAACTGGAAAAAAATAACAGAAAATCAATACTGTTGAGGATTAATGAGCCAAAGTATGTACTTGAAGTGAAAATGTTTGCAGTTTTTCTTTAACACAAAGCCTCATGTAAGATAATGACCAAAGGGATGAGTGGCAGAAAGACACTCGTTCTGTGCATTCCCCACTATCAGAGCAAAAGGTGACACAGTCTGCTGTGTGAGGGTCTGCTGCAAACCAGTCAGTTCAGACACTGCATGGTGAAGTTGATGTTACAGATAGGAACAGAGTTGGGCCTTTCCTTTCCTTTCCTTTCCTTTCCTTTCCTTTCCTTTCCTTTCCTTTCCTTTCCTTTCCTTTCCTTTCCTTTCCTTT
>WAAG01053378.1:1872-13034 GCA_013390105.1 Tichodroma muraria | reverse complement strand
CTTTCCCGCCCTGCCCTGCCTTGCCTTGCCTGCCCTTCCCTTTTCCCTTTTCCCTTTTCCCTTTTCCCTTTTCCCTTTTCCCTTTTCCTCCCCTTTTTCATTTCTTTCCCTTTTCTTTTCCTTGCAGAGGTTGTGGGTATTTTGCTACTATTTCTCTCTGCTGATTTCATTCAGAACATGACACAGACTCTTCCAGCTGCTAGCAGGCTGCTAGCTGGAAGAGTCCCTCTTGCGTTGTCCCTCTGTCCCCTCCGCGTGTCCTCCTGGGACAGCTGCATATCCAGCTGCGCGTCCAGGTGAGAGTCAGGACCTGCTGCCCTGCTTTATCCAAAGCACAGCGCACAGGGATTCTTCGCTAACCGATGCGTAAGGAGCCCTGTTTGACCCTGGCGAGGCCGCTCCTGCTCCCGAGATCCCTGCGATGCTGCAAAGGGACAGGCGATGGCACTCCAGCATCGCCTTTCCTCTCCTGCTGCCACGGACGCATCTGCGGGCGCCGCTCGTTCCCAGAGCTCTGACTCCCGGACTTCCAGCTTCGCTTCACTACGAATTTTGCACCCGTTCTCTCCTGGAACAACATCGGGGGTGGACCTAAATAGGTCCCGTCCGTCGCTGGTGTGGGTTATGCAGAGACAGAGCCGCATTCCCGTCACGGCTCCAGGCTGTGCGAGGGAAAACGCTCAGAGCCTCCCCTTGGAGCGCACTTTCCTCCCCCGCGATGGCTGCATCCTTCCCAGCGCGGCTCATCTGTCTTCATCAGGGTCTGTTGCGTACCGCGGGGGTGACGTTTTACTGTCAGCTTGTACAACAGCCTGTGTCTCTCCTGACACCGCTTAAGACCACATTTTCTTTTTACACAGCTACATCACATTGGCAGCATGTAATCATCCCATAATAACCTCATATGCACAGGTCTTTATCTGCTTCACTAAATTCTAGCAGATGAGTTCTCAGCTTATAGAAAAGGTTTTGTCATCAGTTCCTCATTGAGAAACCGTGAACATTGTACTGTGAATTATGTACTGTGAATTTCATTGTATTTTTATTAATAGTCCAGTTCCTTAAACTCACTCAGTTTTTCTCATACTGCATCCCTAATTTATTTCTCCATGGATGATGCCACCTACCTTTGTGTCATCAAAAGATGCCATTAATATGCCCTTAATATTTGTTTCAGCTACTAATGCAAATATTACTCATGATCACCTCTGATGATCTCCATTGACAGCTTTCTCTGACATATTTCTCACCTTAATGTCAGCCATTGTCACATCCCCTTGGCCAACTCCTTCTCCACCATACACTTTCATAACAGGAGTTAGAGTTTCTTGTGGCTTGCTGCCAAGTGAAATGAAACCCAAACAGACGTGACTTTTCACCCCGCCTTTGAACGGGGCAGTGTCAGGTGAATTGGGCACAACACAGCAAACCCAGCCTCCACTTTAGTGTCTGTTCATTATCCATTTTGTTGCACAGAGCAGAACTCTGAAGGCTTTGCCAGGGAAGGGGTGGTGGAGTGGTCAGCCCGTCCTTTGCAGCTCCCTTCTGCTCTCCAGAGAGCCAGGGAATGCTGCAACCAGTAACTCGTGTGCTGGGCCCTGTGCTGCCCTTGCTGGCACAGAAACCTCCTTGCTCTTAGAGCAGCCAGCTCACAGTCAGAGCTCCAGGAGTGGTCATGGAATTGTGCCCAACTAACAGCATTCAAATCCTGCTTTGGCCACAGGGAAGGGCAAAGCGAGGTGCGGTGACTTGCTCGAGGTCACCAAGCAAAGCTAAAGCCAATGCTCCCCACAGGAAGGGTGGGAATGGCATACTTCCTTCACCTTCCCACTGCAACGTGAGGCCACCCAAGGGCTGCTGCTGGCTGTGGCTGGGCTGGTGCAGCTGAGAGCTGGGCTCTGGTGCACACAGACATCCTCGCGTTGCAGGCGCACACAGAAAGGGCTTGGCTTACATTTTAAACTGTTGCTGGTATTTTAGACCAGTGTGCTTGAACCAAACTGGCAGGCTGCACTGAGAGCTTTTCCAGACAGTAGGGAGCACACTTCCTTTATTTTTCAGCAGCTCAGCTGGAGCCACCCAAAAAAATCCTCTGCATTTCAAGAGAGACTATAAATGAAATGCTTGTGATGTGGCTGCACCAGCTAGACAGGGAGCTCACTATGTGAAAGAAACTTTATAGCTGTGCTGCTGATGGGGACTGGTTTGTGTGGGTTTGTGGCAAAGCCTGCTCCATGGCCCAGGGACATGATTCTGCTCCCCACACTCTGGGGCCACCACTTAATTAAATATTGCACAGCTTAAAATCTTTATAGGATTTCATTTTTAGAATATGTAGAAATTTCTCGCCTAATATACTTATGATTCAAATATATGCAGTTAATTGATGTTTCCTGTGGCTTCCAGATGGTCTAAAAGGAACATTTTATATTGCCCTGATTACTAGCAGAAGAAAGAGATTTTAGGAAGGAAATGGAGCACTTCAACCTGAGACAAGTATTTGCAGTACAGCAGATAGGGAGGTCACAGAGAAAAGGGAAGGACTGTCTGGATGTTCTCTTCCGCCACCAGGATGTCATTCTTGTTTTGGTCTCATTCTTGAATGATTTTCAGTATGGGGAAATATAACTAATTGTATGTGTTCTTACCTGGTAGAAGAGGAAAACAACTGCTGCAATGACTGAACTGCCTACATGGAAATTATGGGCAACTTGGGCATCCACTTCTCCATAGAGGAAAGGAATGTGGTGGGTGTGGCATTGTTCCAGCTGGTGTCTCTCACAGAGACAACAAGAGCCTGGTCCATGCATCTTGAATACAGTGTGATCAGGAGGAAGTGCAGAACCTGCTCAGGAGCATCTCTGTGACCCCAGAATTTTGCCCCTTGGGCTGACCCAGTTAAGGCCACTTTAGGAGAGGGGTCCCTCTGCAGACTGAATGTCTCCAGGGTGTTGTGCTGTGTTTTCAGGACGCTGAAGTGCGTACAGACAGGTGCTTGTATGTGAGTTTAGGGGAATGTTTCTTGGTCATTAGTGCCCCTGGGCTTGCCCCTAGTGATTTTAGGATGGGGTAGTGTTACTTCACAATCTTTAGTGTGTCCTTTCCTATTACAGGTGGCAGGAAGCAGAGGTGTCACTTAAGCAGAAGCCACGGCGAAGAGGGTAGTCACACACTAAGCAAACCTTTTCTTTATTTTTTTTACATTAAAGTCTGAAATTATCAGTGAGACAAAAAAGCCCTCAGTGGACAGGTACCACCCCACATCACCAGCACCTTGTCCCACTTACATGCAGCCTACTTTCCTCATCTTGTGTTCTGAGATATTATGACGTCAGTGAAACATAATCACATCTTTCTTCTCATGCATGTTTACACACACACACACACACACACACACTTCTTCTTTTCTAAAGTCTGTTAAGGGCCATGTGGTTGGTCCTAAGCTAAGAGTACCAGATGGGTATTGCAGGAGGAGGTGTTTGGATGCTCATATAATTAATGAATTCCTGAGGAGGTGAAGCTGAGCTGTTTGTGACTGACTTGGGTGCATATTGGCCTGCAAAAGGAGATAAAAAGGTGCTGGATACTGGGTCAACTGGGCAAACTGGTCTTGCAAGGCTGCAGGCAGATTTGGCGTGGATCCCCTCTCTCTCATCTCTTCCCCCACCCCATATACAGCTGAGTAAAATCAAAAAGATCTGATCAAATACAGAGATAAAATCCTAAAGTAGCTCCATAAGTGTTTTCTAATTGTGAATTCTGCAAGGCCAAGGATTGCAAACGTGTTTTTCTAGCCAAACTTGCTTATATTATAAACCTTTAGACATGGACTGCTGGACAAATGTGAGACTAAGGGCACCAAGCTGCACTGAGACTTCTCTGGGAAGTTCAGAGAACAAGGAGGTCTCACTGAAGATCATGATTTAACAGGAAGCACCATGACTTGATTATATGACAATCCATTGTAATAGATGATAGAGTTGTATTCAGATACTGTATTGGCAATAAATCTAATCATAATCATAATCATAATCATCCACATAATCACTGTGTTCTGGTTCTCACAATTGACTGAGGTCCTCCCCTCAACTACTCTGCTAAAGGTATCTTTTTTCCCTCCTCCTTCCAGCCAGCCTGTGAGCTCCTGGGCAGACTCCATAGGCTCAACCAAAGGTCTAAAGCACCAGTGACTCTTAGACCTCTGTTAACTCCTCATACTCAACACACAGTGTGAGGACAGATCCTCTCAAATTGATGTATGCATCACTCACAGACATTGCCTTACATGGCTGACTGTAATGACCTGTTTCTCTCCAACCTCTGACAACCTTTCCCAGATCAGTTTTGTGAAAGGCAGGACCTTGGAAATACCTTCCTTTCTGTGATATTTTTTTGCCTTGTCCTATTTTTCTTCAAATATTTTCCTTTCTATTTTCTTTTGTCCCTCACCGGTCATTCCTACCCATGCTCAGTTCTTCAGACATGTTTTAGAATCAGCTCTAAAGTGCACACAATTCCCTTGGAAAGGGTCTTGTTGCCATGTTCAGAAGAGGACTGAGAAGCTAACTCTGGAACTAGTGCCAATAAGATCAAAATCGTATCTTGAAAATCCTTGCTTCTTGCTGCTGTTCTCTGGAAATACCTGTTGTATTAAAACCAAACACTCTTAGGTTTAACACTAAGATTTCAGAGGCACTTAAAGCTCATTTTTATGGCTCATACTCAGAGGTACCTCAGCCTTGACAAGACTGGTCAGATTGTTGTTTACCTGGGCCTTCTATTTTCAAACTGAAATGTCAACAATTAGAGTTCACTGATATACCAACTTAGTGATCAAATAATCACTGACTTTAAGCAATGAAAAGACTGACTTTAGCTCTGAGTGAATGCAGCAGATTTGGTGGAACCTCTGTCTGTCAGAGAAGTAGAGTCAACCCAGTTTGAAATCACTTCTGAAGACCACAAAGGGAAACATTTTAATATTCTCAGAGGATTACTTGAAAATTCATTCGCATGAATGAATGCTCTAGATGCTGCCCAGAGCAGCTGTGGCTGCTCCATCCCTAGGAGTGCTCAAAGCCAGGTTGGATGGGGCTTTGAGCAATGTGGTCTGGTGGGAGGTGTACCCTTCCCATGGAAGGGGGGTGCAGTGAGATGACCTTAAAGGCCCCTTCCGACTCAAAGCATTCCATGGTTCCATTATTCTATGCACTCCATGTCCTAGAATTACTTGATTCTGTGGCTGAGGAACAGAAATAGCTCTACCTGACCTATCTTCTCATTTAAGCACTTCAGTTTAAAGGTTGGGGTGTCAGGCAGTCTCACTGTACACACACTTCTAAAAGGTAAAATTATGTTTGGGAAACAGGGTCATGAAGCATAATTCAACCCCGAGAAATGCCATCTAAGATCAGAGGCTTTCTGTCTTAGCTGCCCTAAGACAGAAAGAGGCCCAGTTCTTCCCCAGCCAAACAGTTTGCTGTGAATATTTCACACTGAGCTGCGTACAATGAATCACACAGCTCCTACATTCATCTGCACCCGGGGTCACCCAGTGGGGATTCCTCTGCTGCTGCCATTCAAGTCAAGATGCTATAATAAACCTTACTAATAATACTGCAACTTTGTCTGCAAGCACTGTGCAGAGTACAAGGAAGCCATTTGTCTGGGAAAGGGTGAAAAAAGTTTGGACAAGACAGTTTTCTCAGCTCTTTCTCATCTTTGCTTGCTGTCAAACCACCTTAAGCTGTTTAGTGTTTGTTTTGGTCTTTTGTTTTTGGTTTTTTGGAATTTTTTTTATATTAAGGCCTAATTAGATCTTCTTGGAAACACACACGAATATATTCAAAAGGCAAAAATTACCCATTTTTCCAAGGTGTCCTCATCTTGACTGGAGTATTTTTATAGGGCTTTAAACAGGGGAAAGCATACACTCTCCAAAGTTTGCAAACAATATGCAAAATTGTATGTATTTCTCTGATGATGCACACAGGGGCAGAAGAAGTTAGCATCTAAAATCAGGGGCATATTTACGGCTTTATCCATCAGGACTCTGATCTTTCAATTGATATTTCAATTAGTTCTGTTATTAAGGACAGAGTAGAATTGGGGTTAGAAGATGTGCCAGGTCGGAGCAAAGGTCTGCTGTCTCTCCAGGTGAGTTATTAAACCTGCCCTTTTTTTTTGTATTTATTTCTTGCTTTTGCCTGAGCAACTGCAGGGGACCAGGGTGAAGACCCCTGACTTGTAATGTGGCAGCAGGTCCTGTATGTCCTTTAGTCCTGCCTGTCTGAGTGGGAGCTACGACACCAGTCTCCATTAAGGCATTTCTAATTGAATTGGTCTGTAAGAGGAAGGCGACTCCTTCGCTGAAGCCTCTGGCCTCAGTCCCATTTGCTCCTTGCCCTCCATTCCCCAGTTCCCTGATCAGGAAAAGAGAGGCAGAGCACGGGGTCAAGAGCTGCCCACGCAGTCCCTGCCCTGCTGCCCTGCACTCCCCCATCCCTGCAGCTCCTGACAGGGACAGCCTCCTTCTCCTCCAGCTCCCAGCTCCAGAGAGGGGGATGCTGGCAGAGCAGCCAGAGAGGACAAGAGAGGAAGGTGTTTTCTCCACTGATTCACACACTGCTCAAGAAGCTGCATCTGCCCAGCTGGGCAGAGCTGTGGGGAGCCAAGTGCTTTGCCCCAGCATTACTGGATCTTGCCTGGCATGGGATTTCTTTTCAAATCGTGAGATTTTGAGATACTCAGATTAAATTGTCTCGTGGAGCACCCTGCAGGCTTTCCCTTTGTTTTTACCCAGAAGCATCTCATGCCAGAGTGCATCGGGAGCCAGTTTATTGGCTTCAAAGGAACAAGGGGTTTGCCTGAGAGCAGAACCAGGCCTCACCACAGACCGTGAAAAATTTGGGATGTGTGAGGTTCCTGCACATTTAAAAGTTGCATCACGCAGACTGGGCCAGATTATTTGTCCTTTCCTTCCAGCTCCAGAGGAAATAGGGAACAGCTTGATCCTTTAGGGCTGACAAACCCCCTCAGCATGAGGCTGACCACAGAGGCTGAGAGGTGGGTAAAGCCAGTTATTATGGCAGGCCCCAAAATAGCATCTGAGAGGAGGACGTGGCCAGGCACTGCTGAGCACTGCCTGGGCTGGGCTGAGAGGGCAGCAGCCTCTTGCTTTGGCCCAGAACAGAGCAAACAAAGCTCTGGGACTGCTCAGGAAGGAGAAATGCTTTTCTTCCTGCCCTCACCAGATAAAGGGGGACACTGTGGGTACAGCTTTGTATTTACAGAAAGGATCACAAAGCTGAGAGAATCCAACTCAGAGCTCAGAGATTAACCAGCCAAAAGTGGTCGCACTAGACACAACAGGGTCCCCTCCTATTGGAAAGCAAACTTTATAATTTTCATTGTTATAATGAAGCATTAATTTCACTAGGTACCAGCCTGTCACCCCTCCCAGCACCAAAGTGGCTACTTTACTGAGCAGCTAGAAGCCACATGGCCCTGTGTGTTTGTTTTAGCAAAACGCTTTCATATCTTACCTCTGGATCCCTCCTACACAGGTGGTATCACTGATGGGGGGTCAGCCAGCTGCACCACACCTCATTTGCCTCCTTGAATAAATAGCACTTTCCTTCCTCTTCAGTGTTTTATTTTGGTTGATTTTTTTTTGTTTTTTGTTTGTTTTTTTTTTTTTTTTCAAATAAAAGCACAAAGAGATTCAAACATGTCCTGGACTGCCTGGGTATAGGGTGTGCTGTGTCCTGGTATAGGACACAGCACACCCTATGTTTTCTTAAAGAAGCCCTTCCCCTGGCTCTGCCCTGTCTTTATCCTTAGCCCTTTTCCAAGTAAGCTCACTTTGTCTGTGAGGCTACATTTGTGCTTACACTAATGCAATATGATTGTTATCACACTAATTTTTCTTCCTTTCTAACAGTGCAGTGTGGTGTGGAGCTGATCTCTGATCCTCTCTGCGCACACCATTTTTAAAGTCAAATTAGAATGGACTTCCCCAGCAGCCACGTGTACCACTGAGGTGAACCACTTCAACAAATAATCCTGGTGTTGGGCAACTCTTCCAAAGAAGCTCTTTCTGGCTTGAAACAGACGTGCAGTTGAACTTGGTCCAATCAAGGCAGTCACAACCCTATGGGTTCAGCTGCCTTCTCCTGCTTGACTTGTACAAGCAGATCCCAGCTGGAATTTTGGTCCTTGTGTAACACAGCAGCAGCTGCTGCTGGTCTCCAGCACCTCATCCCACTGCTTGTCATGGAGACTGTGTTCCCACTGGCAAACCTTGCTGCACAAGGTCAAGTATGGTCTCTCTGGTAGGTTGTTGGAACAGGGAAGAGCAGGGATTGCTATTGCCTTGTCTCTGGACTGTGGAAGGGGGAGCTGCTGGTACATGGTGAGACAAAGGTTTGGAGAGTGAACACAAGAATGGTTTGGGAAGAAATCCATCTCTTTCTGTGAGCTGGATGGGATTCTCACTCCTGCTACTGAGCAAATGGCATGCATTTCTTCAGCAATATATGCTAATTGGAGCTTTTAAGTCATTAGCAGCTCAGTTTTATTACAGCTAGACATGGTGGGCACCGAAATGACTGACTCTGCAAGTCGGTCCCAGCCATGAGGACTCTGCGTACCAAGCACTAAAACACGCCTGCAGCTGAAAGCTCTTTGGTGTTTTTGTTTTTTTTTTTTTTTTTTTTAAATTTTCATTCCTGTTTAAATGAATTAGGGCTGAGAGGCAACAGCATTTTTATTTAGTCCTGGTTATTAGTCTCTAAAGTTTTCTTTAACTAAAGCCAGATCCTGATGCTGTTACTTCTGTTGAATCGACCCAAACTCAGAGGGGTGACACAGGGAGTAAAGAGTGACACAGCTTGAATCTGGCCTGTGTAGATTATGAATTCCTTGGGTGTTGAGATTCTCACGTCATTTGCCTGTGAATTGCCATGTTGCTGTGTAAGCAATAAATAAATAAATATAACTTTTTATCATCTCTTTTAATGTTTATTGTCTTACAGACTTGGATAAAGCAGCATTTCCCTGCGTTGTAAGAGCAGCAATGTCCTGGACTCTCAAGGAGTTACACAGGCAATATTATGCACCTGATTTAGTTAATTAACAAAGGAGAAGCCACGTTGTGAATGCTGCGTTTGCTTCCCACTGGCTTCTTACATGCTGTGCCTATCAAAAGAGAACAGCAAACATGTGTAGAGAAATGAAAGAAGCCTCTTTGATTGTGTGGACTTCCTAATAAGTGGCACTTTGCATTTTGTAGATCAAGGTCTGGAAATAACACTGGCAGTAATTATGCACATGTGGCATGTCACCTTGATGCACTGGTGTGGAATTGAAGGGGAGAACAAATTTACATAACTAATCACTGACAAACAAGATAAAGTGATTGCTATTAGCAAGTTAACTTTTCTCTAAAATTACCACCCTGTGCTATGTGAGATACCCCACCTAGTTATCTCTGTGAAGAACAAGGAGGGCCTGCTGTGCTTCAGATATCAGCACACTGCCTTTTTTTTTTGTGGCAAATCATAGAATATCCTGTTAATTTACTTTTCATCCTTGCCTGTGAAATTTAGAATCATCCCCTGGGAAGAAGCAGAGAGAACAAGGCTCTTTCCCTCTGGCATATAAATAAAGGGAGATTGTGCACAAATATAAGTTGCAAAACTTGTTGATGGTCTTTAAAACTGGGCTCATTCAGAACACAATGTATGGAGGGACCCAAACAACAGGTTTTACATGGAGTTTGAAACTGAATTATTTAATTCTTTTCAGGTTTCAAGGGGACACATTTCCATGCTTCTCTTTTCAGCTGCTAAGGCTGGAAACATAGTCTTTAGCTCTGAGATTTTTCAGTCAGTGGCTGGGATACCAGATGCTGAGGTGTTGGCATTAAATACATAATTAAAAAGGGATTCCTTGCAGGATGTGCTTCTCTTTGTCACCTGGATGATTTCTATCTCTGGCAAACACACATTTCTCTTTGAAAAGAAGGTGACATATGTTGCTGTATCTGGATGTGGATGTGTGCAGCTCTTTAGATCACGGATTGGATTGCTGAGATGTTGTTCTGTCAACGCTGACCTTCCTTTCCTCTTCCAGATGCTTCTTTGTGTCTCTGACTTCTCACATTTACACTGTGAAGGGAAATGCTTTCTGCCTGCCAACCAGCGTCTCCCCTTAATGCATCCTGCTTATCTCTTCCTGTGCTTCCCTTCCTTGGCTTTGCATGTAGGACCCAGATGTGGCTATTCAGCATACCAAGAGCTTGGAAAAGTTTATTTTCAGGTCAGTGGCACCCTCATTTCTGGGTCACTGAATGATCAATGTTGTTCTGTACAGTGAATGGAGCTGGAACAAGTGCAAGGTGCTGCCCAAGTGGCTTGGCTCCCTGGCAAGCTCTGGAGAGGTCCTTCTAATTCAAGGGCTTTCCTGGTCTGCAGAGCTGGGACTGGGAGATTTTGGTCTGTCTCATAAGGGTTAGAGGAGAAGTGGATGTAAAGATATGCTAAAAATCTTCATGGAGTCTTGGAACATCATGAAGTTTTCTGAGTCTTTTTTTAATTATTATTGTTTTTCTGGTTTTATTTTTAGCTCTGCTTAGAGAAACAGAACTTTCAGTTCCATTCTTTGAGAATAAAGATAGTCGGGCCAAAAATATTTCATTAATTACACCATCATCTTTCTTCCTTCTATCTGTAATGGCCTTCAAAGAAAGGGAAACCAACTGTGGACAATTAGCACAGACTATGTCAGATAATTGGGGGGGAAAAAAAGAGTGAAAGAATAAATAGCAGGTATGAAGAAAAGGAACTTCTTGCTCCCTAAGGACTCAGAGAATAAGGCTAAGATAACAGAGACCTNTGATTTAAGTGATTCTCTTTGGAAATCTCCCCACCCCCAGACTCTCTAATGAGCCACTTCCCAAAGCAGAAAAGAAGGCAGCAAAGAGATAAGAGAATAGAAAGTCAGTGTGACATCTGTCTTGCATGTATGCTTATGTTTCACTTGCTGATCTGTGAGTTTTTCAGGCACAAAATGACTAAATTTCAACAAGTTCAAATCATGCCTAGGATCATCCTATGCAACGAGTTGTTTACCCACTATACTGCAGGCAAGTAATTTCAATA
>WAAG01053377.1:0-23401 GCA_013390105.1 Tichodroma muraria | reverse complement strand
CTCATTACTTGTTTTTCTATCTTGCGTTCCTACTGATGAATTACTGAAAGTAATATTACTCTGACATGCTTGCATGGTCTTTCACTCAATTCCGAAACTGTAGGAGGAAGACAGGCTTTCTTCAGTAATGGGCTTTATTCCTGTTCTGCTCAGTTTCCCCAAGCCATTGGGTAGCAGAAGGATTGTTTCAGTGCTTCATGATGTAGTGATCTGTTTGTGATAGGTGAAGATAACTGTTTCAGTTATATTATTCAAAAAAGGTTCTATTTGTTTTTTGCTTTTCCTTCTTGTGGTTAGACAGTGAAGCTGAACCTGTTCTTATATTTCCTTTGTGTAACTCTTTGTGAATTCCAGTCCTCAGATGAAAAATATGTGAAGAATGTTTATCAGTGGATGATCCCTTTTCTCCACCGCTGTGAAAACCAGTCCCCTGGTCTTTCAAATGCCCTTTTTAAAGAGTATTTAGTAACATTGGCAAAGGAAGACTTGACTCTACCTCTGAAGATATTTCAGAATTCAAAACCTGCTGTAAGTAAAGAGCTCTGTTGATTCTGCTGGTTTCTTGGGAAATTCTTGTCCTGAAGAGATTAATTCAGAAATAGAGTTAGTTTATCTAAGTCAGATCATACTTCTGTTTTTTCCTGTTTTCTTGCACCCAGGATTTGTTATGTTTTAGAAAACATTAATTTAGAAAGTTTTATTACCATAAATTATAATGCAGCTAAACTGTCTTAGATGAGACTGTCAAATTAATGTAATAATAGTTCTAGCCTAGTAGAATAAGAATTATTGAATGGATTCTTCTTCAAAGTAATTTCCTGGTGGCCTGTTTAAAGTAAATTCCTGGGCATATTTCCTTTATAAAAAGTGGGTATGAAAGAGTTTAATGATCTCATTATTTTTTTCTTGAGGAATTTTACTAGGAGTAGAGTTCAAGTTACTTCCCCCTCTCCTGCCTTCCACAGCAAATGTAAAGAATAAAGTGGGGGCCATTAGGATTGAGGTGAGAGTTCAATGAGTAAGGGTTGAAGTTACTTTCTCTGTTTTTCATGCTGCTTCTATGGCTTAAGTAATTATTCCAGAGCACACAGGCACATATTTGCATGCTATTGAATGTTCTGAGTGTATGGACAGAAATCAACCAGTGAAGCACAACCACATCTCTTTTCTCTATGTTGGTACTGTTGAACATATTAAATAAGTCTGACAAATGTTTGCAGCAGTTGCCTTCCTCTGTCCTGCACCCTCTCCACTTCTCAAATTCAAAAAGGATTTAATGGCATACCACTCTTCTTTCAAGTGTCTACACTGCAGAAAACTAGCCAAGATAAGTTTCAGGTTGTGACTTTCCTAGGTTGTTAGCAAGAGGCGTTCTAATTGCACTTGAAAACAATGTATTTACTTGGAGTACACATCTTTTTTATATTCAAAGGAAAATTAATTGTTGAATTAGAAACAAGAAATAAAAACCAGTGTACTTTCTTTTCTTGTTAGTGTCAGCAAAAAATTATTCCTGATCAGGACCAGCTTATGATTACAGCGTTGGAGTGTATTTATAGCTGTGAGCGAGATGACCAGCTCTCTCTCTGTTATGATATTCTGGAATGCCTGCCACAAAGAGGATATGGGTAAACATTTTCAGCTGGTTATTTGTAAATATTTTAGAAATATTTAATATAGTCGCGAATTAATGCTTTAAACAGGGTTTTTAAGTTACTAAAGGACAGTTACAGTTACTGGAATATTATATTCACCTCTGAGCTGCCATGACTATCATGTGTGTATTTATATACTTCTGCTGTGTACTCCACCACCTAATGCAGCAAAACAAGAGCTAAAGTAGCAGCCTAGACCAAGGCTTCTGTATTGTTTCTTAGACTTTTACAGTCTGATGAATTGAGACCAAGTGTTACTGCTGTCTTACTGGTTTTGTTACAGTAGTGGCATCTTGCACTTAACTTAAAAGCAGCAATGTGTCCTTGAGAGAGAGGGAAGATAGAAAACCTATTGAGGGACAATCAATGCTCAGGAAAGTAAAAGCCTAAAGAGGAGATCTGTGATCTGTGAGGTGCAAACTATTCTTTCAGTATCTTTTACATGAAGGAAGGAGAGAGCCTGAGTAAAGTCTAAGAAAGAAGGAAAACCTCTGCTGTTGGGAAACTGAGGGACCCTCTAAATTTTAACTGTCTTTACAGCAAGAAGCGCGCCAGTTTTAATATTTTCAACTAAACATATATTTGATTTTAATCAAGGAGTGTGTCAGACTGCTTATCTTCATATCTATGTAATATGAATTACAAGAGGAAATTATAAGGAGTATGTATATATTTAATTGTGTGATATCATTGCAGGCCTGAAACAGATAAAACTAACGCTCTTCATGATGAAGTAGATGAACTGGAACAAATTCTTAGGTATTTAATTTTGCTAAAATTAAAGAATTTATTAAAAAATAAAATTATAGAATTTATTTATTTATTAAGAAATAAAATTATAGAATTTTAATTTAAATTCTTTTGGTATTTAATCTAAGTATTTAATTAATAAATAAATAGTGTATTCTTACAGAAATCACTGGGCATAACCAAGAAATAAGAAACCAGAATTTTTTTTTTTTTAATGATGTCAACAAGACTGTATGTTTTTTTATATTCAGAACATAGAAATTTTGGATGGTTTTATCTATTTGAATATTATAAATCTCTTTTTCTTGGAATAGAAGTTTGGAGGTTTGTGTTTTGTTTTTTCTATTTTCTTTGGGATTTTTTGGTGAGTGGTTTTGTTGGGGATTTTTTTGTTGTTGTTTGGTTGGGGATTTTTTGTTTTGTTTGTTCTATCTTTGGTGGGGTTTTTTTGGGGAGGGGGAAGGAGGTAAACCTGAGGAATTTGTTTTGATCCTGATACTCTATAATTCTTTGAGTGATTAAAGACTAAAACTGCAAAGGCATGTCATCAGGTGTCAGTGGTATATGTTTATCCTACAGTATTTATTAATATACATATATTTTGAAAAACGTGGATGATGGCTGATCTGTATTGTAGGAGATTTTATGGAGACTGTTTGCATTTGCAGTGCATATTTTGAGGGGGCTTTATGAGTCCTGCTGCTGCAGCAGTCGGTGTGCAGCAGCAGGACTCGTAAAGCCCCCTCAAAATATGCAGGATTCCAAAACGCTGACTCTGTTTGCAGTGTGTCGGAGCTGTTGGAGAAGCATGGCCTGCAGAAGCCGGTTTCCTTTGTCAAAGACACCCAGCACAGCGCAGAGGAGGCACGGAAGCTGATGATCAGGCTGACAAGGCACACAGGTCGCAAGTTAGTATTCCAAGGGGAGTGGGGGAGAAGAGGGGAAGGGCAGTGAGGTAGCAGAGCCTGCCTGCCTGCCTGCGTTGTGGCAGTGGGGAGCTGTGGTGTTCACACTGCAGGCAGTGTACATAAACTCTTTTGTTGCGCTGATGATTAACGTGATTAGTATTTGGCTGCATTCTCCAGTCAAAAATCTCTGCCTGCCTTCAAACCTGCTTTAGTGTGTTCATGTTCAAGTAAACAAGCTTAAAATGAATACTGGCTGCAAAATACTTCAGGATGATTAACTGTGAAAGTTAACGTATTGTAAAAGAGATCCTTTAAGACCTTTTTAATTTTATTAAGAGTGTAGGATTTGTAAAATAATTCTTTGGATTTTTTGATGTGTTTTCTTGGAACCCTTGTAATAGGGTAATTTATTGATTTTAGGTATTGATTCTACCACTTATATTCCCAGTATAATTTTTTAATTTTTCTAGTTTAACTCATCTTTCATTTAACTTATCTTTCAACTGTATATGAATTATTAAATGGCTCTTGGTATAAGCAGATAAAAATTTTGAATCCTGGGAAAACCAGCCGTAACTGGGTGATTTTTCTTTCTTATTTAAAGCAAATACACACAACTGTTTATCCATGATGGTAGAGTGGTATTTATATTTTTAGTAGTCTGAAAGCCTTTTAAGACTTTTAGAAGCCTCTCTTTAAGAAGATCGAGACAATACCTCTGTAGGAAAAATGTTGATTTTTCCACTTTTATTGGAGACCCTTTGTTTTGCCAAAGTAAAAGCTAATACCATGTGAGAAGATCACTATTAGCTGGAACTAGCTCATGCAATTTAAAAAGGTCTTTTTTAAATCTGAAAGGCTCAAGATAATGTCAAAAAACATTCACAGCGTTTTTACTAGTAAAAGCTTTGGTAGAGCACAAGAAGTTGAAGCTTTGTGGATAAACAGAGATCCATAGATCCAGAGGGTCAAGAATCTGAATACGACTCAATTTTAAGAAACAAAATGAGGTTGCAGGTTTATTCTCCTGTGATTGCGTGTCATTGATTAGTCCTTTGAGATTGCCTACAATGAACAGCACTTTAATGATCCTCAGTTGCTGTTACAGATTCGGTTTTGCCCTGCAGTTCCCAGATCAGCAGGAAGATAGCATTTCCAACTTCCTGATGTATTATGGAAAACTATCAAAACCTACCTGGGGGATCTTGAGTAAGATTGCTTAAATCCCTGTCTTATCCCACAGAAAACAGAAAAAGCATTTTGGGTACTGCATTGTTGTCAAATCATTTTATCCCACAGACACTGTTTTAATATTAATTAATATTAAAACCCCTCTGTCTTTGAATCACTTCCGGTTAAAAGTCTAATTAAATATTGAAATAGCATTGAAAAAACTCATATTTTTTGGTGATGGAAATCTACTGCTTTTCTTTAAAATTTTTGGGTAAGAGAATATTTAATTTAAAAAAATGTTTGTAGGCAACCGTCTGTTGGTGAGACACAGTGGAAGGAATTGCTCCAGGATATGTTGGACATGCAGCAGAAAGTGTATAGGTGCTTACATTCAGATACTTGCTATGAGGTGAGTTTTAGGTCTTCTTACTGACTTACGTCCCAAGTAAGCTATATGCTCTTATTTCTTATTGTTGCTCACAGATGTAAATACATTTTTCTGTGTTGTTACTTGGTTGTCTACTGCCTTTTTTTACAGTATTCTATTTAAGTAAAAAACTTCTGGTGTTCTTCATTTTATCTAAAGCTCCTCTAATAAATACCTTGTACATCTTTATTAAAATTCAACTTTTTAGTAATTAAGTCAACTTTGTGAGATTTTCTTACATGGCCTGTAGTTCTGTGTACAAATGTGTTTAGCAATAAACTCTCCAGACTAATGAAAATAAAAGGTTATCTTCACTCAAGCATTTCCTAAACATGGAGTTCTGGTTTGATAATGTTATCCAAGATCATTATAGGATTATGGAGTTTATACTGCTTGCAATTGAAGTAAAATTATGTGAGATGAGTAATCTAATTTCATTGAAGGTAAAAATCCTTGCATATGCATAAAGTCTAAACCCACGTCATTAGTATTTGTGAAGGACAGCTATTAGACAGATGTAGAATTTGCTGTGACATATATTGTTTATTGACATTTTCACTTCAATGCACTACAATTTATTACAGATACATTACTATATCCGCTATAATTAGTGTTTCTACAAAAGCAGGTTTTATTACAGTTTACAGAATTAATTGCTTATGGCTACTCCTCTGATTAGCTCTTAGAAGTTTTAAAAGGGAATTAGAAAAAAAAAAAGGAGGAAAAAGACAATGCTATTCAACTTATATATAAGAAAAATCACTCTTTCTCTCTAGTTGTACGGATAGAAAAACTGCAGAATGTTTAATAGTCATGGTTTTATGGTAGGTTAGGTTACAACTTGGTGTACCTGAAATTTTTTTTAAGTGCATGTTAAGAAATTTTAATACTAGAGCTCTCTGCAAATAGGGCATTTGATTTACTCAAATCTTAATGTAAGTTTTCTATTAACATGATTTTTTTGAACTCTGAACCTGTGATTAAAAAAGAAACACAACTAAGGGTTTTGGAAAAAATTATGTAGGAGTGCTGAAAATGCTTTGAAATGTAGTGCTGTCATATGCAATTACACTTTGATAACTTCAAAATCAATAAATTGATGAGGCAGTAAGGATTTGCAATCCCATGTGAGGTTTGGGTATTTTTTAGCATGATGCTTATTCTCTTCTTCTTTCATGCATAGTGAATTCTGTTCTCTTGACTTCATAAATTTTGAGAGAGGTAAATGTTCTGTGTGTGATCTTTGAGGAGGAAGGGTCAGCTACGATATTTTGCATCTCTCACTGTTCCTTGAGGGTTAATATGTTGTGAAATGGAAGATGATCCAATTGTGTGATGTTCTTTAAGAAGCACTGAACTGTTTTCCTTTCCCAGAGCATGAGATAGTTTGGAGAGATTCTTCCTAGAAAAGAAATACCTTGAAATAAAGTATGATTGGATAGAGTGCTAAATAATCTCATTTATGCCTTCTTTCCTGTGAAATGTTGGACCATATGATCTTTTGAGATCCCTTCCAACCTGGACTCTTCTATGATTTATTGATCCTCTTGAATTTGCTATGAACTTCTAAACCTTTGAAAAGGCCGTATTGTTGCAGTTGTGATATTTCTGAAATGATTAAATTTTTATGTTCCTTTTCATTAGCACAATAATGACTGTGCTTATGAAAAAAGCAAATTATTTTTGTAAGGAATTGAGATTATTTTGAGTGTCTTAAATTGGGCAAAACTATTACCTTGAAATAAATTAGGTGTTTTGTGGCAGATGCAGCATTATATGAGTTTGCATTCTTTGAAGATAGTCTTGATTGAAATTTAAACATCTTATATACTCAGTTCTAAATATTTTTTAGTTACTTTTTAAGTTATTTTTTAGTTTATTTAGGAATAGAGTTTCTTCTCTTACATTGTTGGTTTTGAGATCTTAATACTGAACTGCCCTTTCAGATTCTTGTATCGTATTAACACCTCAGAATGTAGGTATATTTTGGTGTCTTAAGTCATACCGTAAGAAGACAGTTAATACGCCTTTATTTTTTAACTTCCAGTAAATAGAAACTAGCTACTTGTTAATTTTAGCTTTACCTAAGTGCATTGTAGAAATACTTCCCTTGGTAGAAGTTAGATTTTCTGCTTGGACTAAATATATTCTTTTGACTTCAAACATCCTTGTATTCAATGGGGTTAATGCCATAATGCCATACAATGCAGATGAACTTATTTGAAGCTGCTGCTCCTGCGGGTTATTAAATTACTGTTCTTTCTTCTAGATATTCACCGAAAGTCTTTTATGCTCAAGCAGTATAGACAATATCCACCTGGCTGGGCAAATGATGCATTGCAGCGTTTGGTCAGTGGATCTACCGAGTTCATCCAAAGGGAAGCCGCAGTACCGCGTCAGCTATGCGAGAAGCATTGAACTAGTTTTGGCTGCTGGTAGAGAATATTTCAATTCTTCAGCGAGCTTGACTGATAGCTGTATGGAATTGGCCAGGTACCTTTACAACTATCATATACATGAATACAATTGATTTAATCAAGTCATAGGGTTTATTTCTTAGTATTTCCCCACCCCTCAGTCTTCTATTGAGAATCTTTTTCGTAAGATTCTGGAAATACAGAGCGGTGTTGCTTTTAAGGTAAGGAGTTTAAAGACCCTTTTAATGCATAAAGGTTCTCTGACCAGCTTTTCTCTTAGTGTTTTATGATGATATTTCAAAATACGTGTATTATAGCTCAAATACTTGCTATGAATGTGTGACCGTGTGCTTATTCTGTTCAATAACATGTTTTGGTCCTCCTCTGATTTACCTTCAATCAGTTGTTTCATGGTAACTTAACCTGAGTTTCTGTGAGTCATTATCATGTGTAGGTCTCCTAGTAGCCTTCCTGTATATGTTGGTTTAGGTAGAATGTATTTATAGAATCACAAAATCACAAGGTTGGAAGAAAATTTCAAGATCATCAAGTCCAGCCCATGCCCTAACACCTCAACTAAACCATGGCACTGATTGCCACATCCGGTCTTTTTTTAAATACATCCAGGGATGGTGGCTCTACCACTTCCCTGGGCAGACAATTCCAGTTTCTCTTTAGCTCTTTTATTCCACTCCTATTTTAATCTTCACCCTAAAATATTTGTCAATATGCCTGAAAAATCTGATGGGTTCAGATAGGATGTTCAGCTAACATACAGTTTTGGTTTTGATTTAAAAAATGTGTATTCTTAATTAACATGTGGAGAAAAAATATGACAGACTGGACAAATCACATACTTTCCTGATTTAATATGTATAGTGAATTAAGCCATTTAAAATCATTGAGATGAGTTGCTGTCTTGACAAGCTCAAGATTTGAAGCTTGTATGGCTCATGAAGTTCAACAAGACCAAGTGCTGGTGCTTGACCTGGATCTAGGCAATCCCCTCTATCGCTCCAGCCTGGGGGATGAGCAGATCCAGAGCAGCCTGGCTGAGAAGGACTTGGGGGTGCTGTGAGTGAGAGGCTGGACATGACCCAGCCGTGTGCCCTTGCAGCCCAGAAAGCCAAACGTGCCCTGGGCTGCATCCAGAGCAGCGTGGGCAGCAGGTGAGGGAGGGGATTTGTCCCTCTGCTCTGCCCTGGTGGGACCCCACCTGCAGTGCTGCATCAGCTCTGGGCTTCTGAGCACAGGAGGGACATGGACCTGTTGGAGTGAGTTTAGAGGGATGAAGCACCTTTCCTGTGAGGAAAGTCTGAGGGCTTGGGATTTTTCAGCCTGGAAAAGAGGAAGCTCTGGGATGACCTAAATGTGTCCTTCGCTGCAAGAAAGGACAGCCTGCAAGAGAGACAGAGAAGGACTTTTTACAAGGGCATATCGTGGGACAAGAGGTAATGGTTCCAAGCTGGAGGAGAGTAGGTTTAGGTTATATGCTTAAAAAAAAAAATAAATCTTTAGTGTGGGGGTGGTGAGGCACTGGAACAAGTTGTCCACATTAGTTGTGGATGCCCCATTCCTGGAAGTGTTCAAGGTCAGATTGGATGGAGCTCTTGAGCAACCTGGTCTAGTGGGAGGTGTCCCTGCCCATGCCAGGGGATTTGGAACTTGATGATGTTTAAGGTCCCTTCCAACCTATTGCCATTCTATTATCCTATGATTTTGCATGTTGATTTTCTTTGTTCAATGTGTATTAGTAAAACTACATATGAATACGCTATACCAGAATGCAGCTTGTATTTAAAAAAAAATCTAAAAGCTTATTACAGTTATATACTATTCATATAATTTAAAAAATATATTTAGAATAATGTGCTCTTAATAATTGCATGCATTAATTCATCTTCAGAGGAATTAAGTGGGGTTTTTTGTTGGTTTTTTTAAATATGCTTTGTTTTATGTACTGTACCTAGTTGAGGAAACTGAATTTGTGACAAGGACTCTAAATGTTTCACTTCCAGTCAACATTTACAGTGTTTTGCTTTCATGTTTTGCTATGGCAATACCAAAACACAATAGTGATAGGAGAAATATTTCGCAAAATAATTATATATTTAAGTACATATACCTTCAACATCATCTATTAAATTCATTGCAGATCTAAATTCAGCAGGATTTAGGTGATGTGCTTGTAACAATCAGTTGAAGGCAGTGCAAAAATAGAAATTTGGTAAAATATTTAGCCGACTATAAGAGATCAACTGTGTCAAACACCTTCCATGTGCATTACAAAAATAGTGAGTATTCTGACATTACATTAGCACAATAAATTACAGGTGGTAATGCAGGTGGTTGTTTTGTTTTGTTTTACTCATCAGTGAACTTTTCCCACAAGTTTAATTTTGAATGTTTTCATCAGACTTCAGAAAAATGTGTTTCATTCTTATTTAGGTGCTGTCTACAACTTATTGAAGACAGTCCAAGTGCTATTCAAGAGGAGTTGGACCTCATTCGTGCTCTAGGTTACCTGGAAGAGTTTGGTGTGAAAATAATACCGCTGCAAGGTACTGCATAATTTTATTCTTTGTGTAATTACTTGAATCACAGGCATAAATATGAATGAGAAATAGTTACTATTACGTAAGTGTGGTATGATTAAACTCAAGAGTCCATATACTGCCTCCAAGTAGTTTACAGGCACATAGAAAAAGTAATTTTTTAAATAGAATTTTTTAGCTTGTGAGGTAAGAATGGTATTTGCATTTGTGTCTTTGTTTTTTGACTTTTAGCAGGACTTTAAAATAGAGTACCAAGTATATGAAACTCCTGGTGACTTGAACAGAAATTGAGCTCATCTTTTATTTGCCAAATAATCTGCACTAGCCTCTGTGCTTTAAAGTAACAGGTAGGAGAGAGGTATTTCATGCAGAGGCAGTCTTCATGTCTCCTCTGGGGTGTTTCATTGTGAAGTATGTAAAACCCAATGACAGTGGAAGTGAACTTCTACAAGGTATTTTTTCTGTTGATGTGCTTAAAACTAAACCTTTTTGAGCTCTGATTCCAGTGGAACAGAAAGTTGTTGGACAAAAGTTGTAAAGAAGTTGTGATTATGTACAATGAAATTGCATGAACACTACTCATGGGACTGGCTGAGACGAGCACTGAGCCATGAGATGTGCTGATGATAATGTTTTACTTCAGACATTGTGCAGAGAAATACTGGGATTTATGGAAAGCACTTCTGGTGCTTTCCACATCATGGAGAATGAAGTAGATGTTCTCAGTGGCTGTTGTTACTTTACTTTGGCGTTCTCTTTTTGTCCAAGTATTTATTCAAGCAAATTGATGCTCCAAATATTATATTCAGAAATCTTAAAATTTCTGGACTAAGACTGTCTGATTTCTAGGTCTTGCAGTACTGGCCTGTTGATTTCTAGAGTAAAGTTATTTTTCAGTCTGTTTGTTCAGCCTGTAAAAAAGTGCATGTATTTTCTTCAACTTTTTTTTGATGTGGACGTGGACGTACCATTTTAAAAAAGTAGTGACATAATACTACATTAACAGTATGTGTAATACAGCTGATCTAGATTAATTAGAATATGTGAAATCATGCATGTAATTTCATTAATGATCCTGACTTATCCTTGCTTCAGTATCTTTCATGTAAATCAAATTAATCTAATAAGATTAAAATGATGTTTTCAAGTTTTAATGAAAGCCTTTAAATGATCTATTACCTTGATAGAATGTCATTAAAGTAGCACTAAGGATCAGCTGTTCCCACAGCAATAGTCTTTTAGCAGTAGTCTTTTTATTTAGTTCTGTGTTTAGTTTTCTGTAGATCTTCCCTCACTTCTATTTTTAGCAAACTTAACAGTTTATGAACTACCATTGTGCTATATTGTAATAAAATCTGGTTTGAAGACTCTTTATCAAAATAAAATGTGAAGACAAGTCCATCTTTGTTTGACATATAGTATTATATCAGATTACTTTTAGTCATATTATGTATTAAAAATTCCTGCTCAAATAATCAACGACTGAAAACATTTTATTGTATACTAACATATGCGTGTGATAGAATATTAAAAATTAAACTAAAAACATGACCTTTTCCTGCTTTTCCATTCTTACTCATTTTAGTCTAATTTCCAGAATTGATAGTTTTCGTTATACTGATATGTCTTTGCTCTTATTGAGAAGCCTGATATCCTGTTTTAATATGCTAATATTAAATGTGCTAATGCAGAGTTTATGCCCGTGCAGCCATTCACTCGTACTGAGTGTTAAGTGGAATATCTCCAAGCTGTTCCTCTGTGTTCTGAGAATTTGTATAGTATGAAAGCATTACCTTTTAAAGCAGCAGCCTGAAGTTAGCCACCCACTAACTAGCTAAATAGAGCATTGGAATCAGTTCATGATATTAAATTGTGCAATCAAAATAATTGTTTAATTCTTGGTAAAATCTTTTTTGAAACACAGTACTAATTATAAGCTTCTCAGGATATGGTTGACAGAGCCTGGTGATTTGCAGACTATCCTTCCACTTCCTCAGAAAATTTTTAAGTAAATTAAAATGAGCTGAAGCGTTTGCTAATGTCAGTTCTTTCAGTTTTTGTGATGTATCTTGTCCATGCTAAATAAATGAAATCTTAGTTACAACATTCTAAACAAAAGTTAATGCCTGTGTTAGCAGTCTTACGGGATGTTGTGAAAATTATAATTAAAAAAAAAAATTGTATAAAGGTATATCAGTTAATTGTATGCATTTAAAAAGAGTGCATGTAAAAACATGAAACAAAAAAGAGTTTTTGTTCATGTCATTTTTCCTCTTTTTGCTCCCTTCACAGCCTGATTTGCTAATGATTGGAGCTGGACATCCTTTGGTGCTATTTTAACCTTCTGTTTTATAGGTATAATTGAGGATCTGATGCAAACAGCTTTGAGCTGGTTTTCACATTGTGCATTCTTATATTCCCCAGCACTCCTCCTGTCCTGTGCTGTTTAAGCAGGAGCACAGCAGTCAAGTTCATTTGTGCAGTCTCTAAACCAGTTCTGCTTTCAACAGTGCGTTTGTGTTCCGATCGACTCAGTCTCATCAAGGACTGTCTGGCTCAGATGTCAACAAACTATAAACAGTCTGCTAAGCTCCTGGGACTGGCAAACCTGCTAAGGGTTGCAGGTAAGCTGTGTTAGTAAGACACTGAACTGCAGTGCAGTGGGCATTTATATTATGCCTTAGGACATTTGAGTTGATCATTAGAATATGCATCCAAAGATACCACTAAAAAGTCACCTGGAAGAGTAGTCACTAGGGAGGAATGAAGCATTTCACAGGAGTGGAATATTTCCTCTGTAAAACAGCTGAAATGGTCAGCTGCTATGTTCCACTGATACCTGAAATTAAAAAAAGCCTTGTCCAGTCTAGAGTTGGAGTAAAGACTGATTTCAGATTAGAGGAGTTGTGGCTGAGAATATCTTGTTTTACAGTTAGTTTATTGGCAGTACTGAAATTACTGTGAATGTTACTACCTTATTAAATAAGGTAGCCTGATTTAATAATAGTTGCATTTAACATACATGGGGAAAAATAATCTGTAAAGCATGAATTTCAGCTGTTAGACTTCAGTCTATGCATATATCTCCTTTGGGCACTAAAAATAATGCACTGAGTATTCATTTGGGGAGCTGAACATCTTCAGAGATTGAATCCTGAGGATTTTTTCATGTTTTTTCTTTACAGCCTACCTAAGTATCTGCCTTTTGATTTTTTTGATTTTTGAAAAATACTTAATCAGTGCAGCTGTAACCACAATACAGATGTATTTTTATGATGTAGAAATAGAATATAGGAATATAGAATATTTTATGGAACATGACATAAAATCAATATATTCCAGCTTTGTCACTAAAACATGCCTGGCTAATCATTTTCTCCATCTCTATTTGTTAAATCATTTAAGTTTTTTTTTCTTACGTTTTCAGGAGGCTTAGTACTGGCAACTTTTTGCATAATATTATGAATAGGGAGGGGGATACTGGAGACANGAATAGTGAGGGGGATACTGGAGACAGTTGTGTGAGGTTGGGAACAGAGGTATGGAAATTAGGCTGTTGACCTCCCAAGATACCTTGGTCCTAAGGAAAGGAGTCACAGGAAACATTCTGGTCAGCACAGCACTGCTACATGAAAGGTGGAAGAAAGGATGGGATGGTATCACGTTGGGTAGCTGGATTCAATCTACATATTAATATGTAATCCATTGAAAATTTTGAATGACAGTTGTAACTTTTTTCTTTGCTTGTAAAGCTTTTGGGAAAAAAAAATCTGTTATTGGTTCATAAGACAAGATTACTGTACAGCTTTCCTTCTTCTCTCTGCTTTGTCCCACTCACATCAAATTAAAGTCTGTGAATTTTTCTTAATATTCTGGGTTCTTTGGGCTAATGCTGCTGATTTTTGTCTTACCTTCTTTTTGAATCTAAGTGATTCTCTGTGCAAAAGAAGGAAAACCAAGATCCAGAGAGATTCTCTAAAGCTTTGTCCAGTAGTGTTTTCCTAGTGCCTTAGCTGTAGCATTTACAGTGCCCTGGTATGTACCTCTGAAAGGGGATCAAACGCGTGGCTGCCATCTCCAGAGACTGAAAGATGGCAGTCCCTACATAAAGTTCTCTACATTGGATGTAGAGAACTTTAGGGAATTTGTATAGAGTTCATTGATACAGTAGTGTCTGTGTGCTAGTGCTGTAATCACAGTGACACTTACTGAGTCACTACTGAAAAGAGAGATTTAAGAGATATTTAAAGCCAGATGATGAAATGGCCCCCTAGTTTCTTCTCTTCCATGCACTTACCAGGCTAGAGAAGACCAGAAGATGAATGTGTGAGATGCTTAATTTTTAAACAGGTGAATGATTTAAAAACTACTTACTCTATTGGTGACATATTTATCTTGCAAGTGTTGGGCTCTCTGACTTTAGTGGTTAACCTTGGGAATAATGCTGATGGCTGCTCCTATGGTAAGAAGGGAATTTTACTACTAGAATTATATTTCAAGGATGAGTCTTGGTAAGGGATACACTACTTAGACACTTTTACACCAATATACAAGTAACTTGGTCACTTTCAAAGTAATCTTTTGGTTATAGAATAACATTTATTTATCTGAAAGGAAAATACAGCAAGACAACATTTTCAGTAGTGACTTTCTGTGGTGGGGGAATGCGATGGGGTGTTTTTTAAATTTTGTTTTACATAACTAGTTTTAAGCTTTTGTGATCAAAAACAGTTTCACTGTCACTGAAGGATAACTAGTTGTATTGCTTATATTGGAAAGCTATTATCTGTAGAGAACATTCATTTATAAGATATGGATTTGGTATGAGAATGCCATAGTTCTGAATTTTATCTAAACTTAATTGTTGTAGGAGATGGTCTATTGAAAACAGATTTATTAAAAAAGAACTCAGTATTTTTAAAATGTTTTTGTTTGCTTGTTTTTCTGGATTTGGAAGCTGTAAACAGCATACCACTGTTACTGCAAATATTTTGTGTGTGACTCTAGCCCATTGACAAGTATCCAGAAGATTACCCAGTAGCATACAAAGGAAACATGATTGTCATCGTTTTCAAATCATGCATGTAAATACAATATTTTTCCAAATTATTTAAGAAAGGCTGTAGGGTGTTACTCTTTGGTCCTCTTTGTGCCTCTGATGAGTGACAGAATAGGTAACCTTACACTGAATTTAAAGAGACTTAGAATTTGATTAGCTAGGTTATTAATACCTTTGAAAACATATTTTAAGTGTAATGCTGGTATAGCCTTAATCATAGTCTGTAATGAGGAGTGCATTATAATTTGATGTAGAGATTAAAAACATAAATCGAAACAAGACATGTAGAAATTGTGTTTATGTAGTTGTCAACTTGTAATTTAAGTTAATGAGTTACAATTAATTATTAATATTAATTAATATTATTAATACTATTTTTAATATTATGAAGAGTTATATTAGGACTTGATGGCCCTATTGTAAGTGTGATAACAAACACCAGTATTCCTTCACAAATTAGTTTATAGACAAAAGGATGGATCATGCATTCAAATTTTAAGATTTGTAAATTAGTATATTTTATTTTAAACTTAATAATAGAAAAGGAAAACCTTTTTTGCAGTTTTAGTACAGACAGTCTTTGTTTGCAGGTGTGTAAAACTACTGGGAAAGGGTATCGTGATTTTTAACAGCTTACTGTGAAAGCAAATGGTTTTATTGAGATATTTTGGGATGGGTCTGGATACTGGATATTGATAAAGTGGTTGGAGTTTATGAACTTAATGAAAAATTAGATAAAATGCTACCAGGTGAAAGATTTTATTTTTGTCCTTAATTGGTTTTCACTGCTTACACAATTACCCTGATCTATGAGCCACCTTTGCTGTGTAAGAAGTATTGATTTTATCCTCTGAAACATACTTTTACTGGTATTGGTTGTGCATGTTTGAAGTTGTGGTCCCTTCTGTTCCAAATCTACTTTGTAGAGTATTGTCTTGTCTGCTCAGTGGAGGAATTAGTTTCAGTATTTTCCCCGCTGCTTTCCCTGCCATTCCACCCTGTGTAATTACTGATTGGGAAAGACCTACTTGCTACATCTGTCCATGTCTATGTAAATTTTTTACGTGTGTGTCTATATAGAGCATAAAGCATATGCTGTGGTGTATTATGTATGATAGATAACCTATAAAATCCTGAGAAATACATATTTTAATTTAAAAGAAAGTATTTATTGTGGGTGCAAGGGTAGATTGCAGAGAGTCATTATTAAGGAGCTTTGTGAACTATGTACTCAATACAGTTTACTTAGAGAGCAGCACTGAAGTGAGTAATAAAATTTATATTCATACTTATCAAAGTTAAAATCTTGCTTAGGTAATGATATATCAGCTAGGTTCTTAATTGCTTTAAAGTATTTGATTAATTGCAGTGAACTCTACTTAAGCCTCATGTCACTAGCTCTGTAAAGTAAGCCCACAACTGTTATCTTAATTTCACAGATGGGTAAAGTGAGTGAGGAAGAATGTGCTTAGCATGATAGCCAGAAAATCTGCACGTGCTCCGGGAGCTAGAGCTGCTCTGTGTCTTGCAATCCTCACTTAGTTTGTGTTCTTTGTTAAGAACAAGTGTAAAGAATTCACTTCATGCAATTATTTGAGTAGACGTGTGCAAAAAAAAAGTAGGAAAAGAAGCTTCTGTATCAGAAATCAGGAGCATCTTCTCTACTCTTACTGTATATCAAAAAGATCTACTGAGTGTTGGTCATTATTTCCTTTGTCAGGCTCTCTAGAAATGTTTCCATTATTCTCTTTGCTCAGAACTTCCTATGGTAATTTATTTAATTTTAATGTCCACATAAGTGAATCTTGTAGCTTTAAACTTTGCTCAGATTCCTTAGTTAAAGCTTATTTTTGAAATCCATCTTTCTAAACACTGACTTTCTTGCATTTGAAATTAACCACATGGATAGCTTCTAATCTCCTAGATCTAAATCTAGGCAACATGAAATTTCTGAATTATATGTGCAATGTTGATATCACTTGACTTCTAAGCTTTAATGGTATGATTTCATTCAGGATAATGTTATTTTATCCACTTAAAAATAGCATGCATCTTACCCAAGGTATTTCAATAAGCCTTTTAATTTATATAATCCAGATTGGATCCAACCTTTTAAAAGGTATTAGAATATCCTTTATTTCTCAAGAAAAAAAAAATCCATTATTTCTGAGCTTTCATGCTTTTTCTTTTGTTATTTTTATTAGAACCTCAGAATCATCTAGGTTATCCCCTTCCACTCTCCAGTTTCTGAATTTGATTTGAGTCTGTATGTCAAGTGTTGTCAGTAAGGCCTGAAGCAGAGCTACTATGTGTTGTAGTGTGTTTTTATGTTAAAAGTTTAAACTTCCTTTTTATAATGGTTTGTTCCCATGTACACCCATACTTTTCCCAAGTTGCTTTGTCCCTGAGTTGTATCCACCCCTTAAGTTGTCCCTCATTGTATTCCCCGCCCCTTCGTGCCAACCTACACTCTTTCCATCTCTGTAACCCAGCCCTTTGTTCCAGTACTTTCCCTGCCAAGCCTACCTTGGGCCAATCCCTGATGATTCCTGCCCTTTGGAAATCCGCTAAACCTCGATGCCCCATTGGCCCATGTGACCTGTGTCACTCCCATGTGTATCATTATTGGTTCTCTTATCCCTGCCTCATGCTCCTCTCCTCACCCTGCTGGTTGTTGTACTGTATCCGCCCTTAAGACCTCCCCCGGCTAAGAACACTTGCACAGCCTTGTTCTTGGCCTTCAATCCCTGATCCTCCTTCAGCAATTAGCTGTTTTGGAACCATACCGAAGATCCCTCTCTGGTTCTTACCCCAGTCCTTGACGCTGGCCACACTGAGTGCTGTTGAGAGCAGCATTGCTGCTGAGCTATCCAGCAGCCCTGCTCTACCTGCACCTGGGTCCTTGTTGGATCGGGGAAGCCACTCTCGGTGCAGTCTGGGAAGGGGCTAGCCTAGGGAAAAGCATCTCTGGCACTGCGTCAACAAGAATGTTGTCATTCCTACTTTGGTTTTAAGTCAAGGATAGCTGTCAAAACGGCGAGGGAAACAATCTAGAATTCAAAACTTTTATAAAGATTTTATTATTAAAATAGTGTCAAATGATGTGTTACAAACCTAAAGCAGTGAGTTTTTCTGTATAGAATAGAAGACAACAACTGAACTGCAGCAGTGAGCATTAGCAGTCACTGCATGGTTCATGAAAGGTGTGTGAGAAAGGGCTTCACTCAGGGATTTGCTGAGTAACACTGGAGCCAGTGGCTGTTCTGTGCCGTAACAGTGAGCGCCAAGGTAATGGAAGTGTCAATGAGTGGGGTTACAGTGAGCAAGTATAGCCATGGACTAGAAGGAAAGTTATCCTTATGTTTTATATTGTGGTTTTGTAAAACATGCAGAGACGTATCCTGCTGACTAGAAGTCCTTGGCTGAAACATTGGGGATGGGGGACTTGATACCATACAGCTGTTCAAGCACTGTTAAAGAAACCATTCCTTGGTCCAAATGTTCTTCCTTTCTTTCCTTCGATCCCACCGATTTTTAAGTGTGCGTAAATAGCGGTGATTATTTTGTCTGAAATCTGAGATAGTTTGATTGTTTCTCTTGACTTTGCACTACGTAGTCAGATGTCTCTCTAACGTTAAAGTCAAGCTGTCAAGGTGAAGTGGGCATCAAGAGGTGAGTGGCAAGTACGTGTCCCTCAGTTAGAGAAATGACAGTTCGCATTTAGCTTGTGAGGATAGAAGCACCTCTTTGTCATCTGTAATTGCTTTTGCCGGAATGAGAGGTTCCCAGGTTCCAGAGGGCAAAATTTTGCAGCAGGAGTGCCTTGAATGTGATTAATTTGCAGCATTGAGTGCTGGCAATATATTGAGCAGGAGGCTAGAAGATAAAATGATGGGAAAACAACTTGTTCTCCCAGTTGAGTTAGTCGTGATGTGCAGGGATTAGGGGAGGCTTGATTGAGTTCAGTAATTAGGGTAACTTCACTTGCCTGAATGTCATTGTAGTGCAACTGCTACAGCTTTCCTTTTTAGAAGGCTTTAAAAAGAAATTTGCTTTGTCTGTGGTGATGGATCTGCAAAGTGGAGCTAAAAATAACACCTATGCAATTTAAGAACATGTACTCTTTAAATGGTTTTTGAAACTGGATCTGTTTAACCTTCTGAAATATTTGCATTTCACAAGTTGTAGTAATACAGTTTCATGAACCAGTGCCCTTTTCAAATGGCTGTAACAACACTGACTGCATAAAATTGGTTTTAATAATAGAGGAGAAGCATGAGCAAGAAGCTTGCATTTAAAAAATCCACTTGTTCTAAAAATTCTTTCTTAAATTAATAGATAATTTTTCCTGTGTATGTTTGTCACCTTCTTATACAGTGCATGGACATAAATAGTATTTTGAGCACAAGACAAACTAGTGCCAGCAAATTGTTCAGTCTGAACTGAAAAAAGCTTTAAAAAAATACAGATGACTAGTAAAGAGTGACAGGTGTAAATGTTATTTGAATTGACTATAACTGGCTTTGAAAAGGAGGTGAGCTGTCTCATTAGATTTTCATCTGTGAATGCTGATGTATTAAAATTGAGGTCAGGACGTTTTTCTACAAAGATTCTTGATGAAACTTTAAAAGGCTGCAGTAGTATCTGAAGTGTAACTTCTGGTTCATAACTAGTGCAAGAGGCATTGTCCAGGAGGTCTGGTGACTGAGACCCATGTATAGTGTAGAAAAATTAGTTTCAGTTCTACTCACTCAATTTATGAGGTTAGGGATTTTTAAATGCTTGTATTTTCTTCATCTCATGCATTATTTGGAGCCATGAAGTGGCAGTTTAAAACAGGTCTTTGTATATTATAAGAAAACAAACATTTCAGTTTTTTTCTTCTATTGCAGTACATAGACTTTATTTTTTTCAGTGTCAGGATTTTGATTTATATGTCACTTAGCTTAAATATCAGTTTTGATCTATGCTATGGCCATCACATAAATAATTTTCAAAACCTCTTTTTTAACCTTGACATAACATGCTAATTGGTTTGGGGTTTTTTGCAAGCTATGGTGTCAATGTTTTTTTTAAATACTAACTCCTTTTATTGTTTCCTTCAGGAAAAAGCAGATTATTTTATTTTTTCAGTTTTGAGAGGGGCTTTTCATGTTGTGGTATATAGTTAGTTCTTAAGAAATAAAGTAGCAAGCTTAAGTTGACCATTGATTCCAATTAACTAATAATAAAATGTTTGATTTTTTTTTTTTTTTTTCTTACAGGAGATGATCAGATGGAGAGAAAAGGTCAAGTTTTAATCCTTTTAGTGGAACAGGCTCTCAATTTCCAGGACTACAAAGCAGCTAGTATGCATTGCCAGGAGCTCATGGCCTCAGGTGAAGTGAATAATAGGGGATGCATGTGAGGTGATGGCGATGGAAATCTGAGTTCTGACTTTTGTCTTACTGTAATGTGTGGTACTTCAGATTGTTCCATTTCATTAAAATAGCATTTAAATCTCATTAGTGGAAGTGCACTGACATTGAATAGCGACACATACAGCAAATACTGCATGGAGTAAGGGTATACTGAACTATTGGATGTGAAACCTTGGGGAGCTTTTCTGTATGCCTCTGGGAACCACAATTTCTACTTCTTTCTAAACTGTAGCCCTCTTAGACAGGTAAAACCACGTGACTGCAGCTAGTTGGAAAGTGTAAGGTCTTTCAGAAGTCTACTTTTCTATCAAAACTCTTAAGATACTTACATATTTGTGCTATTTATATAATTTGTGAATGTGACAGTATGAGCGGAGGTAAATGAAATACATGTGTCAGGATACTAAGGAAGATGGGATTTGTTTCTTTGGGTCATTTTTTCTGCTTTGAGAATGAGGGGGAAAAATTCAAAATGTATTGAGATTTTTTTAATAGATCAGGTGATATACTTTGTTTTTTACAGCCACTTCAGTAAGGTGTTCAGTATCATGCTCTGAAATAAATGATGATTTTCTTATTGTAGCGTGTAAAAATACAGGATATAAACTTACAGATGCCTATTTTATTGTTATCTACAATATGATAAAAATTAGTCTTTTATGTATTTGATCAGTCTAAAGTTGAGCTACATCTCTTTTATGGAGCCTTTATGGTTCGTTTTTCAGGGGATGTTAAGCCTTGACTGGAACACGGCATGCCCTCTTTTATCTCATCTGAGAAAAATTAGTCCGCATCCTCCTTTCACTTGTGATAGGAAGTGTGTTTTGTGTTCCCTTGTAGGTTATTCTAAAAGCTGGGAAGTGTGCAGTCAGCTTGGGCAATCAGAAGGCTACCAGGACCTGGGGATGCGCCAGGAGCTCATGGCCTTTGCTCTGACACACTGTCCCCCCAGTGCCATAGAGGGGCTGCTGGCAGTGAGCAGCTCACTGCAAACCCAGGTACCTGCTTCTAGAGCTCCTTTCACAAAAGTTCAGTGCCTATCAAAGTAAAGAGAACTAAAGAGGTCTCATTTTCAAGTTTGTTCCCTTAAGTTCTGCCCTCCAGTATATTTATATTTGTTCTGCTCTTCTCTTCTACTTTCATTGTTATATTTCAGCAAAGGAGGTTTCTTTCTAAGCAATTTTGTGGGATGAGTTGGTTTCTCAAGTAGAAGTGCAGTTATGTTCTCTGTCGTTAATACTTCTAATTTCTTTATTGATTGCCTGATTTAACATTTTATTTGCAAATGCAGTGGATAAAATCTTAGAATATTTTCCAGGTATTTATACTTTGTAATGCAGCTTTATTAAATACTCATATAAATGTCTATTAAGGGTTTATTCTATGATTTTTATGATCTTTACCCAATATGCAATGAAATTATTTTCCCACAGATTTCAATGATGTAATGGCTTTAACAAGTACTAGAGGCTTTGTGTCTGAGCAATCTTTATTAACTCTGCAATGATTGACTTGATAGAATCACATCTTAGTTGTTGAGCTGATCGTAGTATATATGTGAGAACACATAATTGTGGCATTTAAATACAACTTATGTCAAGGTGACATAGCAAAAGTTTTAGTTGAAACTGAAGGGCAGTAATTTAGGTTGTCAAAATGTTAAATTTCTGTTCACTGTAATTGTGGCTTGGCCTACATACTATGACTTGTTTGAGTTCATAATTGTCTTAATTGTCTAAGACAAGAGTTCACAGTGTTCTTAGATTTACAGTTGTGTAATAGAAACATCTTAGAGGTCTTTGCACACAGAATGTAAGAATAGGGGGGAAGTGAGTCATAGCTGCAGCACATGTGCCACCTGATTGAGGCAGCTGCAAGTGTGTAGCCTTTCCCTTACACAACCCCCTGAGTAGCAGTTCCTGTGAGAATTCAGGCAGCATGTGAAGGTGAACGTTCTGTGCAGAGCTTGCGCTCGCAAAGCCGCTGTCCTGTGGAAAACTTGTCTTTGTGGAGTTTCCCAGTGCCTCAGAGTCTCAGTTCAGGTCATGGATGTTTTCAAGACATTTCTTTACCCTACATTGTACAGCCTGGTACATTAAAAAAAAAAATAATTCTTAGATTGCTGGCAAAATACTGCACAAAATTCATGGAGAAGGGAAGGTCATTTTGACTACAACAGTGAGAGGATGTCAGAGATGCTGTGTTTTCTTTGCATCTTCTCCTGCTCCCTTTTCTATCATGGAAGCCTTTATGTCACAGTTTGTTGGGTCTCCTGTTAAATCAGTCATAATTCTTTCCTTGGCTTATTTGACTGGCAAAAGATAATATTTATTTCATGTTTGTAGATTCTTTATCAGGCTGTGAATTACCAGTTTCTTCCTTCTGAAGGAGGTGAGAATTCAGATATCTCTGGACCTTCTTTGCTGATCAGTAAGGATACAGAGGTAAGTTTTAATGTTAATTTTAAAAGTAATAATGATTTTGTTCTACATTACTCTGAAGAACCGAATTTGAGTTTTTAGCAACATCTGTATGCTTAAGTGATAAAATGAACAACATTAGACATATATTACTTCCTGTTGTTAGATTAAGTTCAAGGTTTTGCTTGTGTATTTATACTTTGTTCTGATTTGTAGTTGCTTCTTCCCACGCAGTCTTAGCACCATTGGAAAAAAAAAAAATCCAGAGGCAGGAAAAGTGCAAAAAATTTATATTAAAATAGGCATTTACTTTTTTTTTTTTTTAAAATCTGTCCCAGTTGCAAAACAAAATATTTTAAACCTGAAAATACATATTTAACCAAAAATGTTTTGAATTACTCATTTTTCCCCTTAGTTCTGTGTCAGGAAGTTTATGACTTATTTTATAATGTTCATATATTGTATGTGAAATTATTTTTGTGTGTGAGATCCGAAGGAACATTGAGTGTTTCACAGGCAGGACAAAACAAAACAAGCCTTCTATTATTCTTTCTGCTTTTATGACTCTTACTATGTTATGTCTGTATGTGTATAATTACAAATACTTTTCAGTCTTT
>WAAG01053375.1:1475-22938 GCA_013390105.1 Tichodroma muraria | reverse complement strand
TCAAACTGAAACCACGACATCAGCTAACAAGAGAAAGACAGCTTGAGTAATTATCTAAGCAATCTGTAATATTGTAAGAAAGATGATTGTAAATATTGAGGGTTTCCACTTTCTCACTCGAGATCTGTTTTTGTTTGTTTTTGAGTTAGTGTGTGTAACTTCATAGTGAATCATTGTTTTGCAAAATTGAAAACTAATTTGTGTAGAAAATTTTAGTGTCTTGTTTAAGATGTTAGAATATATAGATTGAAATAAGCACTTCTCGATTAAAATAGGCATTTATTTTCCCCTGCATAAGTATTTTACATTGCAGAAACAGGAAAGCTGAAAGTTGAATTTTGTAGCCTCTTAGGAAAGGGTCATACTCCTCTCATGTGTGGTCTCCACCATATTAAAAACTATGTCTCAGGTAACATGTGACAAATATTGTCCATTTGATTGTACGAAGAGTAATTTTGTGTCCATATCTTAAGTATTTTCATCAGACCAGGATTGTTTGTCTACGTTTATTTTTTTTGACAAAGCTGCCATTTTAATTCAGGGACATTACTGAAAGTGTATTTTAGAGAAAGTATTAATAATAACAGTTTTACTAATGGAAAAAATAATTCCCTTCATCATTGGATCACAATTAGTATCCCTGAGGCTGTTAAAATATTTATTATATTAAAATAATGGACAGCAAACTTATGGATCATTTTACATACAAGTAATGCTTTTAAAATTATTAAATTCTGCCAAAGGCAAATTGGAACTGATAAAGACTTTGAAGTAATAGAACAAGTAAAAATAATGTAATGAAAATATACTAAGATACTGCACCAAAAATCTCATGGAAAATTGAGCAGTAGTACTGACCATGATGCATGAAACCTTATTTAACAAAATTAATAAAGATATAAATAATTAATAGATATTTTAAAAAATCCATAATACCCAGTTTGTTACTTTACAATTTATTTTACTATCGCATTAGGTTTCACCAAGATATTAAAATGTATCTGTGCACTACAAGGAATGAAAAAAACATTTCATGTTTACAAACGTGTTCNACTACAAGGAATGAAAAAAACATTTCATGTTTACAAACGTGTTCCTACCATAGGAAGTTATTACACCAGAAAGACCAGATTTAAATCACATCTACATGTGGTTCTATAGACACCTAATTTGCCCATAACTGTTTTCTGTATGTTAAGATGTTTTGTATGAATTTCATAGTTATAGGAGCAAATGTTAATCTATAACCCTCTATACATGAACATGGATAAAAACATGTAAAGATGTGACAGCCCAGAGAGATGGTTTTCTGGATGGAAGTTGATAACTGGGTACTGTGTACCTTCCCTCCCTGTAAGTGGACCCCTGTACAGGATGTAAGACTTTGCAGAAGTGAACAATTGGGTATGGCTTGTCACTGGGGTGAGTCACAGACTTGCTTTTTGAGGAAGTTCAGAGGCATTGATTTATGAAATAGTGATGCAAAGGATCATACTTCAAGCTCTAGGGAAAAACAGCAGACAGTAGGAATATGAAAAACATTCTTAGGAGATTTGCTTCTTTGTGCATACTTGAATTCTGTGTTGCATCAACTGCAGTCTTTAACAGTTGGAATTATTAATCAACACTACTTCTTATCTGGTCCGTTTTTCAAGGAAAGGTATATTCTGCCATCCCTACTCTTTTTTATTGGAATTGCGTTGCTGCTCTTGTTTTAAAGGGTTTAAATTCTTAGAGTAAATGGATAATACAGTGATTCTTGAAGTATTAAGTTAATAAAAGTATTACTTTTTTCTTAAACTATGGTAGATGGTTTCATCCATCTGGTAGACATACCAGTGCTAAAATCAATATTTGGTTTGATTTTTATTTTACAGGCTACTTGATACTTTCTGTTATTTAGATCACATGGTTATGATGACATTGTTGGAGTCCCCAAATACAAGAATAGCTTCCTGCAGGAAAAAAAATTTCCCATGTTGAAGTGTGACCTGGCTGACTTCAGTCAGGTCATCATTCATCAGTCAGCTCATCATTCAGTTAGATCAAGTTTAAAGGTTACATTTAGTGGTTTGACTGTTATTTTAGCTTTATTTCTGCTATGCTGTGCTAGGTCAGAACTTGTGCTGCAGCTGCAAGCAGTCCCCTGTGAGGCAGGTAAGGCTCAGTGAGGACACCAGCTGAGTGTGGAGCAGTGCAAAGGCTGTGTTGGAGTGCTGTGTACACACCTGCATGTTAGATTGTTTGGTCATTTTGTGTTGAAATCAGCTTGAGGTACTTGTGCAACCCTATAGAACTTCTAAATGGTTAAATTAGCAGTAATGTGGGAGGAGGTTATTATAAAACTAAAGTAAACACCAGTAGGGACTAAACTTTGTTCACCCTCTGACAGTGTTCTGTTTCATCTTTCTCACTGAGCTAGACATCATGGCCAGCACTGTAGTGTTTTTCTGGCTTTTTACTATTTCTACATTATTTCTTGTTTTCTATGTCATAGTTCATATTTAAATATTCTGTTAATGGTTCTTTACTTGAAAAGAGTTTTTGCTGATTGTGTGTTGAAACTTTGGGTTGATGCTGCCATTTTGTGAGACAAAAGTGAGTAGAATATCCCTAATATTTGAAATTCAAGAAGGTGGGCTTTGGCCCGAGAGAATGAGGTGGATAGGACAACAGCTTTATAGAGGGGATGTTAAAAGTGAAAAGGATGTGATACCTGTGGGCATTATCTGTAATATAAAAAGAAACTAGAATTATTCAATAAATGGTGATTTGAGCTTTTAATTAATATTCTGGGGGTAGAAAAGAGCTATTTTTGTATTGAAGAAGTTAGCAATTCTAAATTGCAAGATGTACTACAAAGACACAATAGATTGGAGGCATTGAAAGGAATATTTAATTGTATTACTTTACAGCTTTGCTGATTTTGGGTGATACTAACTGCTATGTTGAATAATTTTCAAGATACTGTGGGATATTTTAATAAACTTTTAATAAACAAAACTGTTGTTTTAAATTAGTATTAAAATCTTGAGATCTCCAATAAAAGATCTTTTAATTAACAGCTCAGTCAGCAGAGCATTTTTATTTGAAAAAATTTTTAAAAAAAATTTAAATTGTGCTCTCCCAGAAGGCCCAAGAGGAAAAATATGTATGAATCAAGAAATATCCAACTTTATCAGAAAGATGTAAATTTATTTCTTGATCCAAAATCATTCTTATTGTCTGGAATTTTTTTCATAAATTACAAAGCATGAGCTTGGACAAACTTTATAGCAAAAATGTATGAGTCACTGGGTTTAAGGTGACTTTACAGATTCCCAGAATCAACTAGATTGGAAAAAAACCTTTGAGGTCATCAAGTCCAACCTAGGACAGAACACAACCCTGTCAACTTGGTGGCACTGATACCACATCCAATCTTTTCTTAAAAGTCTTTCCACCTTCAGGGATGGCGACTCCACTACCTCTCTGAGCAGCTCATTCCAGTGCCCAATCACCCTTTCTGCAAAAAGATTCTTCCTAATGTTCAGCCTAAACCTCCCCTAGAGCAGCTTAAGACAGTGTCCTCTTGTCCTGTTTTTAATTGTGTGGGAGAAGATACTGAGCCCCACCTGGCTACATTCTCCTTTCAGGGAGTTGTAGAGAGTGATAAGGTTGAGCCTCTCTTCCCTGAGCCTCCTTTTCTCCAGGCTAAACACCTCCAGCTCCCTCAGCCACTCCTCATATGACTTTAATAGTCTTAAATGTGATTATTATATTGATTACGTAGGGTGCTCCATGAACTGGCACCCTCTGGAGAAGCACATTATCCCAGGATGTTTTGCATAGTCTCAACTGACAAAGAGATCACACACTGTAGGCTTTCGTGCAACAGCTGCTGTTGCAGAGGGGATACAGAGAAGGTTTTCAGTTGCCTTGGAGGAGTTGGTGCAGTTTGTTTGAGAGGAGAGCTAGCCATTTGGCACACTTCATGAGGTGGTGTATTGCATGAAGCAATCATGGGCCACTGTGGGTGAAGCTGCTTCTGCTTACCAGGAGATAAGCACAGCACAGTGGGAAGAGATGACAAAATCCCCACTTTTGGCCTTCTACTCCTTCAGCACCAAATAAGAATGGAAAAAGTCAGCCTGAAAACCATGTATATAAAAAGTAGACAATCCGTCCCAAGTGCTTATTGTTTTATCAGAAGTAGATAATACAGAAATAATTTTTATTTATGGATAAGTATTTCTGGATCACTGTTGTAAATCCAGGAATCTGCTATCCCAAACCTGAATGAGTTACTTCTATCACCTGATATTATTTTCTTTTTTTAAAAAAAACCAGTGAAAATCTTTAGGTCATCATGCTTATGCTGGATAATTGTATAAAATATCCATCCTTAAAAATACTGGAAAGTGCTACACAGTTGTTTGTTGGCTTTGTTGGCTGTTTTTTGGAAGGGATGGGTAATAAAAAGTTTCTGGATAGTGTGGTTTACTTCTTTCTTATTATTTTTGCCATCTTCCTGGTCTTGTGGCTGCCCTTGGTGCAGCCAGATCAGGACAGGAGGGGCCCTGCCTGGCCTGCAGCTCCCACCTTCCCCACTCTTGGGGTAGTTTGAGATTATCTTGCTGTGGCATTGAGGCAGAGCTAGGTTCCAGGGCTAAGCGTGCTTGGAAGTGTGCTGAGGAAGCATATGATTGTTCTGAGGCTTTGACAGGCTTTGCACTGAGCCCTGTGCCCACTGGAGGGGAGATTGGTCATCTTTTAGGTAAAAGCTTTGAACCCCTTGTTTGTTGTATGTGTTTGCCCCCCACCCTGGACCTCCAAGATCTGTGCTTGTCCCAGGGGTACTGTGCTGCTTTCTGTGTGAGGCCATGTCCGTGAGTCCTGCTGGCATGCATCTGTCCTTTCTAACTTGTCATCTCATCTGGCTTACCCCTGGGGAGGGGACAATAGAGTCCTCCCCTTGCCTTGTCTGCCCTGCTGGCAGTGACAGCACTGTGGGTAGCTCGGTGCCCTTCAGGGCTCACTGGCTCTGACTTGGGGCTCAGCAGAGGTTTTGCACCTCTTGGATTCCTGTTTTTTTCCAGTGCCTCATGTGCTCCCTCCTCAGAGGAGCGAAGTTTTAAGTCAAGAACCATGCGTATCAGTGTGCACAGTGGGACTGAGCAGCCGTGGTACTGGGAGCTGCACCATGCCATGCTGATGCCAAGGGGACTGTCCCTGCCCAGGTTCTGGAGCATTTCTCACCACCTCAGTGTCATCACATTTTATTTTGAAAATTTTGAGGGGCGAGGAGAAGAATTCATGTTCTCGTATCCAGGTACCAATAAATTGTTTTAAGTGAATGTGGAATGGTGCATGAAAACTGTATTTCCCTCTAATTTTAAGCTGAGGCATCAGCATCAATCTAGCCATTAGTCAAGAAAGATTCGATTTTAGACAGTCAGGAATGGGGCATAAAGTGTAGTTCACTGTTAATTTTTTTCCTTTTTTTTCCTATGTTGTTATGTGTAACAGTCATAATAATCTGTAATGCCTTGACATTTTGTAGTGACTAAATACTTTGTAAATATCTCAGAAGACTATAGAATATTTTCATGAAGTTAGTGTTCCAGTTTAAATGTTACTATTTGCACAGATTGTTTAACTTGTTTCTGCCTTAACTCACTGTTAGTCTGAATGGTGTGTCTGCTTGTGCATGAGTGGGCTCGGTTTAATGAGGGGGAAGCTTTATATTCATTGTGACTTTTTAATTCTTTGTTGATGCGCTCTTCTGCTACTTAATGGACATAATAATGTCAGCAGCATTGTTCCAACAAATCGTCCTATTTATGCATTCATCACAACATTGCTGTTATTCATACATTCAATACCTCATTTTCTTTTCCCATCACACCTCCACAATTTCTGACACGTCTATTTTGTTTTCCTTATACTTTCTTTGTTACATGAAAATTGGTATCATCAGCTGAAATCTGGTTACTTACAGGAAATTTTAACCTTTGAGTTTTACTGTTCAGTTCAGCTTGCACTGTATGCTTAAATCTGCTTGACTGTTCATGAGCATTTGTGAATGTATACTTGTATTGTCAAGCACTGGTTGTCAAGCAAGTTGGTATTTTGATATCCAACTTAAGATTATGCTTGGGATATCTCTTGCTCTTCCTCTCTCCCTTCTCACCCTTTCCTCCCTGAGGTGGAATTATTTTCTAACCAGCTTTCTTGAAGCCCAAGATGTCACTTTTAAAGCGTTTAACAGATCTATCTGCAGTCTTGCTTGAGCTTTTAAATAACAAGAGATAGCTTTGAGATGAGGAAATCATCAGTAAATCTGACTTATTGTAACTACTCTTTTAACAATTTAACTATTTATTGAAAATAGTTAGTATATTTCTTCTCCTGCAAGAGAATTCAGAGTTCCAAATATCATATTGAGAATATATGGCAGAAATAGCGAGAAAATTCAAGAAATTTTCATCCAGAAATTGCAAGAATGTATGTGTACAGACTTGTTATTCAGAGGTTTTGAGAAACATTGTCTATACAGTCATTTTAGTGAACATTTAGAGATTTGGAGGGTAGAGTTTTTTATCAATATCAAGAGCATCTATTTGCAGTAACCCTTGTAGAAAAACAACATTTAATAGTTAGAGATTATTTCAACTTACGCAAAGCAGGCTTTCTATATGAGCATTTTTAGTGAAGGCCATGTAATTTAAAATTGTAATTATAATTTTGTTGATTTATTCACCTATCTGTTGATCTGTTAATCTATCAGAAGAGTGCTAATCTCCTGTGTGTTAGTCTGCATGATATGTATATAAGGTCATGCATAATTTTTCTAAGGAGGAAAAGTCATTCCTCCAATGCTCTAAACTTCCAGAAAAATTGATGCAAAGGAAGTTCTTGAAATAAGGGAAATGTATCCAGAATGATATTTTGGCCACAAAATTTATGTTCAGCTCTAGAATTGTCAGTTTTCTGGGGACAGTCGTGTGTCAATGCCTTCTTACCCAGTCAACAGTGGAGACTCAGAAAGTCTTAACATCACAGTTCAAGATTATCACAGTCCCTGATTAGTGCATGAGTACTACATATTGTTGGCTGTGTTTCTGCTCATCCTTTCACATACCTAGGTACACTGCAGTAATACCTGTACCAAATAATTTAGTTGAAAATCTGATTAAGAATAGGTTTAGGAGGTCCAGGGATATATATGTATTTTTGGTCTAGCTCAATGCAGCTGTTGAAAACAGGTGACATATCTTACAAGTTTACTGAAGCTGTTTACCCACCTGCTTCATGGCTCCTTCAGAAGCAATCTGACTGAAGCTATTTGCTGAGATCACTTTTTGAAGATCCCTCACCAAATACCCTCAATAGAACTAAGTGTTGTAAGAAGAAATGCTGTCTTGTATAAAAAATGCTAAACAAGGCATCCGTAACTGGTCTGTTTTCATAGTGATTGTATGTTTATTTTACTGTTTGTAGAGAAACTGTTAGTGGAGCCTGCAGTGAATCCATGTTGTTCAGCATATTCTGAAGTAATACTGAAGGTATACTAGTTAAGTGACAAAATATCATCATGACATTAAGTTATTGAAAGTGGTAATAACTCTGTAGAGAGTTGTATAAGGAGTCTGAAGTTCAGTAGCTGGACATTAATTCACTGGACAGGAAATTCACTGTAGATAAATGTTAATGAAAGCATATTAAAACCTCTTTTTTTTTTTTTTTAATCTCTTAACTGGGCAATTTACTGTCAGCAATGAGATTTTGGGATTATAATAATAAATTTGATGGAAACTTCAGTGCCCAAGACCTACATGCGCATCTTACTTGTGTGAATGCATGCATGCTGTCCCTTCCAGGCCCAGAGGCCTCCTATTAAAAAAAGTGCACAAAAATTCACAAACAAGTATAAGAGAACTCAGGCATCTAACTACATGATCTGCATATATTTTGGACTTTTCATACACAGAAGACTATTTCAAATCCTGAACCAGATTTGGAATTGTTAAATTGTCATACACTTAGGCAATACCATTGATGATGAGATTTATTTCTGCTTTGAAATCCTTGCACCAAATACACCTTGAACACTTCTTGTAGTAATACAAATTGAAAAACTATTTGTTGGTCCAGTACAGAAATTCTTTTAATTGTTAACTAGAACTGGGATTCGAATTTGTTGACCTTTTGTTTAGTAGTAGTAATCAAATAATTAATGACAGATTAACTTTATGCAAGACTCTCCTAATGTGCAGTCTTTGTAGATTTAGTTCCATGACATGTAAAGTAATACCTGTAAAGCCCCCCAAAAAATAGCTTGACGAACCACTTAAAGGGGCTCACAGTTTTTCATGTACTCGGAGTTAGACGTATGGAAGAAATGCTGACAAGATATCCTCAAGCAGTCAAACAACAAAAAAGTTTAAGTGGCAACTTCAGAAAAGTAGAGAGCTCTGGCAAAGGTTTAAAGCAACATACAATCAACATAAAACACTTCACAAAGCATTAACTTGGTGCCCCATTCAACTTAGCAGGCTCCAAGCCCATCCAATTTTAAGTTTCTTAAACTCCAGGAAGAGGAAATTAGAAGAAAAAAGAGAAAAGCTGTAGAAAAGAACAAAGACTCCTGGTTCCAGTGGTGTTCAGCTGATAGGATGTCCAACAGCAAGTAGACTCAAGACCTGTGCTTTCCTCATGTTCTAGCTATACTACCATTTGGCTTTCCTGCACCCTTTCCCCAGGTGGGACCTCCCTCATCTGGCTACTCTGGGGCAAGACTGGGGCTCCAGGAGCAGGTGTGGAGTATTGCCTCTGTGGTACCAGGGACTGGCGGCCACTGTAGGGCTGGGATACAGGCCCGGGGTGGGGTGTACGGCACAGCCAAAGGCAAGGTAAAGACAAGGCCTTTTCCCCACCTGTGCCCAAAGTGTTCCAGCCAGCAATCCGCCCAGTCTCTTGGATACCCACTCCAGCATTTATTTGTGCCTGAGTTCACTGCAACTCACCTTACCTGCTTTTTACTGCCTTGGCAATTAGTTCAAGGTCTTCTGTAGTGTATACAAAAATTTCTCTTGCAAATTGTAGAATCATAGGATGGTTTGGGTTGGAAGGGACCTTAAAAATCACCTAGTTCCAACCCTTTTTACAATGGAAGGACTACATCTGTGGACAAGGAGAGGGCTACAAGTGTCATCTATCTGGACTCCTGCAGAGCTTTTGACAGGGTCCCCCACAACATCCTTTTCTCTAAATTGGAGAGATATAGATTGGATAGGTAGACTGTTTCATGGATGAGGAAGTGGGTGAACAGTCACATCCAGACAGTAGTGGCTCTGTGAGGGTCAATGGCTCAGTGTTCCAATGGGAATCAATGGCAAGTGGTGCCCTCAGTGGTCTATATTGGGAGTAGTGTTATTTAATATTGTCAATAATGACACAAACAAAGGGATCAAGTGCACCCACAGCGGATTTGCAGATGACTCCAAGCTGAGTGGTGGGATGACACTCCTGAAGGATGGTGTGTCATTCAGAAGGACCTGGACAAGCTCAAGAAGTGGACCTGTGGAAGCCTCATGAGGTTCAACAATGCCAAGTGGAGGGGGACTGGAGTAAATGACTCTTAAAAAGTCCCTTCCAATTAAACTATTCTATGATTCTATGAAAATAAATAAATAAATAAACCCTGAGGGTTTTATGTTTTCCTATATATGATGGGCTTTCAGCTCAGGTATCCTAGCCAAATTTTGCCTAGAGTTAAATATTTTCTTAAATTCAGTTTCCCCCATTTTTCCAATTGAATTTAGATGTGCTTCATTGCACAGTTTGATGAGCTTGAAATAAAGTAGAAAAAAATGTGATCCACTAGTAGGTGAGGTAAATGCTACCATATGCTTTCTTTCTTAAACATTTTTTTAAGGTGTTTGCTCATATTTGTATGAGATCCTAGGAATCCTGTGGTAAATTGCATCATCATAAAGCTGTTAAAATAGGTTGTACATTAGCCACCTATTAAAGGTAAGCATAATGGTTTTGAGGCAAGACCTTCAGTGTGATTTATGAACTTGTTTGTGGCAATAAACTGCAAAGTTTCAAGGTACCACACAAATGTTCTTACTCAGCACTGCATTTGTCAAAGGGTCCTTCCTGCTGAGTTTATTTACTCCCTTATGTCTGACCTTTTTGTTACATTCTCTCTCTGTGCATAAGATGGGTACAGTCTCTTAAACATCTATTTGCAAAAAAAATAATCAGGTTGTTAAGAACACTTACTGTTAAATTAAAATACCATGGTACTACAAAACCCCCTTCAAAATGCTTCACTGTCTTCAATACAAAGGAAAAGTGTACAAAAGGTGTTACCGATGACAAGAAACTGTGGTCTTTGACCTCATAAACTGGTTAATTAAAAGCACTGCTGCCACTTTATAGCTGATGTGCTGTCTTCTGAGAAGGCCCTATAAATTTGAAATGTCAAGGTTATATGCTGTCTAGAACTCCAGTCAGTGGAAGAGAACCTCAGCAATTTGTCAGGCAGAGGGACAAATTCTCAGAGGTTATTCTCAGCTTCTGAGGAACATAGCCCACGTTTCAAATCTGTGTAAATCTGTTACAGTTTGGAAGATGGTGTGATTAAATATTTATTAAACACTTAGGCATTTCTCTTTCTTTTCAATTGTTCACTGACTATCTTGTAATACGCCTGAGCAGTTGTCAACACAAACTGGTCTTTGAGATTCCAGAGTTTTGATCTTTCACCAAAGTCAGTCACATCAACATCTGTTTTAAGAATTCTTTGCCAACTTACCTTGTTGCTCTTGTCAAAACTTCATGCAGTGCAAAGTGCACTTATTGGACTGTGTTTGCGGTTTCTGTGTTGCCTCTCTACCAGGTGAGCATGGGTTCACAGATGGTATGGGATGCCTGAGAGTAAGTCTTATCAAGTGGCTTGCTTGAAATTCTGTCATCATAGGGATTCTTCAAGAGATCATTCTTAACCTTCTGTAGGAATCAGTGAAAGGATGTACCAGCTGTTCTCAGGACCTCACTGAGCACTAAGAAATAAAGGAGCTGCTCATGGAATATGGAAAGCAGAGTACAAACTCTTGGCACTCTTTTTATTTAAAAGAAAAGAAGTTAAAAAATCCAATTCCTCTAGGGGTCCACCTTCTTTTCAATTGAAGTGGTGATACTGGAGTTACTAGGTAGGAGAGTCCCGTGGGCTTCCCCTGAAGGGTTAAATGCTAGACAGGAAGTCATAAGATGCCACCTGATTTAAAGCAAATTGTATGGCAGATGCGATGAAGTGCAAAAGTGTCAAAAGATGTAGGACACTGAATTGTAGTTTGCTGTAGGGTCTTCTGTCAGCAATTCAACTAGCAGCAATACCAGAATTATCAATATAAAATTAATGCATAATTTAATTTGCTCAGCTATGCACCATGCATAGCTGAGCAAATGCTGAATTAATTTTTTTATTTTTCTGTTAATGATGGGTAAAGTCATGAATGAGTTGGTAGAAAAACTGTAATGGTTTGAGGTTCATTGAATAGTTATATCATGCTTTTTAACAATAAGTGGGGTTTGTGATCTAGTGCTCTGGTATTCAGATAATAAAAATTTATTTAGACCATTTTCAAGCCTAGTGGCTTTAAAGAATGAGTAAGCACTTCGTTTCTGAAACCATGTTCAAAAATCAGAAAAATTTAATTGATGGAGCAAGCAGTTACTCTGAAGTGTAATCTGCCATTTAGATAAATTCCTTCTAGAGAAAGTTAAAACTTCCATCTAGTGTAGTTAGTCAGACACAAGTGTAATACGGTTTATGTTGTATAGCTAACTGTCTTAACACCTTGAGAGTGGATTACAGTTAATGTAAAAGTAGAAATATAAAACCATTCGTTCATCTTCACACAGAAAACACCCATAGCAGAAGAAAAAGCAAAATATCAAGTCACTATTGTCGTCTGGCTGTATATTAGTTGACTCTTATTCCGATTACTCTCTGAATTAATTTTTATAAAATCTCCTATTCAATGATCTCAAGAGATGCAGAGAAAAATACCTTTTCTCATCTCCACAGTTACAACACTTCAGCAAGTGATTTTATGAGGGCCAAATAATAAATAGTGCCAAGTAGTAAATGAATTTTTTTACAGTCCCCTTTTATCTTTATGCTTTCCTCTCTCTGTTTTTATTTGTTACTGTTTACAATTTGCGTGAGAGAAATTCAATACTAAATTTTGCTATAGAACCTAAGTAAATGAAAAATTCCCAGTTTAATTGTACAAGGGAAAGAAGAATGATCATGAATACAGAGTGCAGGTGGGCAGGAGACAAATCAGAACCCAAGGCAACAAAGGCAAGTCACAATGGTTGCAGGAGGGAAAACTGTAGTAAGGCTGGTCCTGGAATGTATGCATTTAACCATCCATCCATACTCATGGAAGAAGAATACTGCATTTTCACTGACTTGTTCAAACACATTTCTTACCTATCTGTCTATGACACTGGTGATTTTACTAATAATCCCACAGGACAACCCAGTTTTCTTTAGAGTGAAGGAGGCTCTGTGAGCCTTGATAGTAGATTTTTGTTTGTGCATTGTATTTTTATTTCCAATTATGTAATTTTTGATGTAGCAAGAAAACTTGTTTTCATTAAGTAAGTAGCTCATAACCTATCCTGTGTATGATGACTTGTAAGATAAACGTAATCATTAACAGCTGTTACATATTGTGAAATGTTTGATATATTCAGTTTTTAGCTGCTGTCTTATTATAAACAAAACATAAAAAAAATATTTCGAACTCTAGACAACAAAATGTCTTTTGCTAGGATTGTCAGCAATTGCTGTTTGAGAAAACTGAGATCAAAGGGAGAGAACAGGGAATTATTTTGGGTCAAGATTGCGGGCACAGTTGGGATATGATGCTGAGCAATCAACAGCATTCTGTCCTTTTGACATTTAGATTAATTTGAATGACATTGGTCATTGACATTTTTCTGGTCGTGAGTATGTATTGATTACCTCTCAATACAGTGACATTTTCTTTTGTAACTGAAAGGTGTGAGATGATTTGCCAGATGTCAGAAGTGTATCCTTCTTTATTCTTGGTGTCATGTTCCACTGGGGGGAACTGCAAGGAGTTTTTTTAATAATGGATGGTTGGGAACAAAATTAAGCCAAAAGAGGCAAACGTTGCATCTGAGAACTGTTTATTGGTAACGAGAGAGCAAGATAAAAAGGAGTTACTCTACCAAAGAGGGTAGAGAGGACAGAGCAAGAGGAAGAAGAATGGGTTAGAGGGAGAGAGGGAGAAGAGACAGAGGGAAAAAGAGGCATTACCTCCAGAGGTTGGGGAGTGCTGTTGATGTTCATGAGGCAGGACCTGTGCATGCTGCCTGCCTGTGGACGGGTCCTGCAGCGGCGGGTGGCTGGACACGAGGTGAGGGGTGCTTGGGCGGAAGGTCCAGAAGCCTGGACAGGGTCACGGTGAGGATCACAGTGGTGGGCAGGCTCAGGGGCAGGCTGGGTTGGACTCAGCTGGCTCAGGCAGGGATGCAGAGATGAAGCAGGCAGGGCATTGGTCAGTGACACAGTTGGTCAGGGACACAGGGAGGCAGGACAGATGCAAGGGCAAGCAAGAGCCAGCAAGGGCAGGAGACCCAAAAGGTAGGCTGGGGCAAAAATGTAAGACTCAAAAAGCCCCAACTCAAAAGCAAGTTTTGACAAGCAAGTCTCCAAAAGCAAGTCTCAGAAAAGCCCCTCAAATCACCAAGCCTCAAAAGCAAAAGCACAGCCCCAAGCAAAAAGCCCACACTCAAAAAGCAAGTTCGAAAAGCCTCCAAAGAGTCAAAACGCAAAGGACAAAACAGCTCCCAAGGTTTATGATGCAGTTGCTTTTCATGGCCCCGCCTCCTCCCAAAGCCCGCCCAGTCCAATGTCCCACTGAAGTCCATTGGTGGAGAACTTTCACCATGTGGTTGGAGAGTGTCTCTGGGGAACAGTGTCTTCAAGTGTTCCCCTGCTGACTGCATGTCTCATGCCAGACATGAACTGTTTGCCAGGCAAAGGCTCCCCAGAGCAAAGGCTTTCCCCCAATCTTCTCTTGGCTGCCTCCTGGATGTGGCACATGAGCAACCTCTCCCCCATGTGCCTCTGACAACCATTGTCGAGACATAACAAAACTGAATTGGCTCCTCACATTTGGGCAGAAGCTTTGCTTTTATTTTTTTTTCCTTTTCTTTCATTATTATTGTCAAACCCTTTGACAAATGTCTGAATATCCAGGTGGTAGAACAATTCAGGAGCATTTGCAAATTTTGTACCATTGGGTATAAAAATATCATGCTGATATTTTCATGGGATATGAACATTTTGTAAAAAGTAAACTCGAAACATGTTTAATTTTGATTGAATTTGCTTTCAAATACCTAGTTTAATTGAAGACTTTTTTATTCTTTTACTCTTTCTTTTCATGTTTCCTTCTGCCCATGCCAAATTATTCTCAGGAGCTTTTTCCACTGCTTTACCCCTGTCCAAGGAAGTGCCTACCACTATTCACATACAATAAGAAAACAAGAAATTACACAAAGCAAAAATAATTAGTGTCAAAGAAGAGTGTCATTGCATTGATGCTACATTTTGACACTGAAGTATTTAATTTTCATTTTCAATTTTCTGATATTTGCAGGTAATTATAATTAAATGGGCTGTGACAATACATGTAATTAATTTTTCTCCCTTCATTTCATGACCCCATTCTCTACATTCATACTCTTCTCAGTGACTGAATTTACTTGCAGCACTTTCCTGTTTTATTAATTATTAAAAGAATAGTGCTGCATAAAATATTGAACTGTTGGCTGACATTAATTTTTTAAATGTAAGCAGAGCAAGAGAGATATTACAAGAAATAATTTCTAGATTTTTTCTTCTCTAAAAAAAAATGCAATGCTTGGAAATTAACTGGAAATACGTAGTCATTTTATGAAGTGACATGAATAGCCTATATGACTTGTACTTAAATACAATTATTTTTCCATAACTTAATGACAATATTAAATTATTTCAGTCCTTAATTATAGGTTAAATCATGCAATTTCAGAAACTGAGACCATAACCAGATGGCATTTCAGTTATTTTTTGCAGAATACATAGTCCAGATATTCCTAGGTCAGTCCTATCTTTTGTAATGTCTTACTTGTGAGGATTTTCCTTTCCTTACACTTTTACTGTCTGTTAGCTCTTAGTTTTATGGACTAAAAGATTTGGGTCTGCCTCATGCTGTGTTCTTTTACAGGAGTTAAAACTGTTCCTTCTAGGTTAGAACTACAGCTTGTCTGCACTTGGACTTTATTTGTTACCTGTTTACCTGAAGACTAATCTATTTTTTGTCCTTTAAGGATAGCAAGGCCTCCTGGTGGGTGGTTGGTTTTTTTTAGTGGTTTTTTTTTTTTTTTTTTTCTTTNAGGTGGTTTTTTTTTTGGGTTTTTTTTTTTTTTTTTTCCTTCTTCGTCTCATGCTTGTAAATATTCATACAAGAAACAAAGGGGATTATACATGTCCCCCAGGACTGGTAGTTGGTACTGGAGCCAATACTGTTCAACGCCTTTGTTGGTGACAGGGACAGTGGCACCAGGAGCACCCTCAGCAAACTCCCTGACGACCTCAGGCTATGTGGGGCAGGCATATGCCAGAGGGAAGGGATGCCAGCCAGAGGGAGCTTGGACAGGCTGGAGAAGTGGGCCTGTGTGAGCATCAAGAAGTTCAACAAAGTACANTGTGTCCAGCTCTGGAGTTCCCAACATAAGGAGGACATGGAACCCTTGGAGCAAATCCAGAGGAGGGACGTGAAGTCCATAGAGGGAGTGGAGCAAGTCCCCTACAAAGCGAGGCTGAGACAGTTGGGGCTGTTCAGCCTGGAGAAGGGAAGGTTGTGTGGGGACCTCATGGCAACCTTGCAGGATCTCCACAGGCCCGCAGGGAAGCTGGAGAGGGACTCTTCATCAGGAACTGCAGTGACAGGACAAGGAGTAATGGCTACAAACTGAAAGAGGGGAAGTTTAGGTTAGATATTAGGAAGAAATTTTTACTGTGACAGTGGTGATACACTGGAATGGGTTGCCTAAGAAGGTTATGGATGCTCCAAGCCTGGAGCTTCAAGGCCAGGCTGTGATGAGATACCTGGTCTAGAGAGAGGTGTCACTTCCCATCACAGGGGTGTTTGGGACTACACGAACTTTAACGTCCCTTCCCCCCTTTAACATTTCATGATTCTCTAGTTAAGTATGCAAAGTATGCAGATGGACATAAGTATCTGAAGTAACTTTCAAAAGCATGTTACTTTTCGAAAACAGTTACTTTGGTGATATTTCTAAACTACTGAATTTGGCAGGTGTTTCAGCTATCTTATTTAACCATCAAATAGAAGACAATTTAATTTGACTTCGCAAGAAGCGGCAAGTGCTAAACTGTTGAATTCTCTTAGCATCTTTGAGAAGATGCCAACATTTTGAGTTCTTACAAAAACTGGAATGTGGGATCCCTGGTAAACACACTTAAGAAACTTTTGCATAAGCAGAAATAACAAGGTCGTATGGTCAGTAGTTTTATAGAAGAAATTATGTGCCAAGGAGGTCCCCAAAAACTATTTTGTGGGTTTTTTTTAAGACTTTGATTTCATAGTGCATTAAAGAGAGAAGTATGTAGCAGAATGATTAGGTAGTTGTTGGACTTTCTCAGAACAATCCATATACATGGTACTACAGTACGAGTTTGAATTACGAGGTTTTCCTGTAAGAAAAATTGTGCTTTGGAACTTGAATTTTCCTTTAAGTATGTACACCATTATTCTGTCCTGGTTCACTTACCCCAATCTTTTACATGTAGAAAATACAATGTTACCATATGTGATCATAAAAGCATTTTGTTTTTTCTGATTTGCTTTTTAAAGGCAATATTTCCTTTTTATGTTCATTGCTTCCTTACCTGGCCCAGCAAATTTGGCTGAAGCACTGCAGGAACACTAAAAATTCAGTCTGGCAAGGATGGTGTGGATGAAGTGCATATATATGTGTTTGAGGGGTTTTAGTTTCTCAAATTTCTTTTCTTTTGCTTTGGTTTTTTTTTGTTTTTTTGGGGGGAGGTTGTGGGGTTTTTTGAATTCTGTAGGAATGTGATGTAAGAATTTCTGTCTGTGAAGGACACATTCTTTTTGCAATTTATTTTCTTGTCAATCAACTGTGTCTAAGAGTGAAAGCAAGGAACACAGCAGAGAAGTACTCTGTACAATCTAAATTATACATATTGAAAAAGGTGTTTTAAAAGAAAGCTCAGAATATCTGGAAACACTAAAACCTATTTTTTCACAGAATGTACTTATGGCATTCTCAAATATTTTTCTATATGCCAAATTACAGGCTACTTACTTTGTTTTGAACTTGTTTATACGGAAAAGAAACATAATGGAATACCAGGAGCAATGTTTTTAAAAATAGTTGTTGTTTGACATAGTCATGGAACAAAGAGACATATGTGTAGGATTATATTCAGATTATGAGCATTTAGTGAGTAGCTGTCCTGTATTTCTTCTGGACCGGTTATCACATAGTAGCCCACAGCAATGAAATACGGTTTTTATATTTTTTTGGTTCCAGAAGCAAAGAGCATTCTTGAAAACAGATAGCAGTTTAATGTGTTTTCATACATGAACAACATACTTGATGAAAGAAAATCTGGGCACTATTCTTATGCAGATGTGCTTTGTAAGAGCGTAAGAAGGCTTCTAGTTTTGACCTGCAAAACAGCTGATGGGTAACTCTGAATTCACATTCTTCTGCAAAGGTTGAACGGCGTGTTTGTCAGGAGAATCTGCACACAGCCACAAAGGCAGCAGAAGCAATTATATTTCTTTCACAGACAGAATATTATATATTTACCACAGTTTCCACCACAGCAGCAGTGAGATGTCCTGAGGCTGCTTGTAGTGATATAAAACTCTGGAGTCTAACCTGACACCATGAATGGCCTGAGAAAAAGCCTTTATGGGATACCTAATGAGAAAAGTTCCTGGGAAATTGTCAAAGACAATGTGCTAAATATGTTGTCATTTCCTAGAAATTGAACAGATTGCTTCAGGTTTACCGGAAAGTCGCAATTTAACCTGTGACATATTTCACCATTTTACATGGATATGCCTAAATATTCAGTCAAAAGACATAGAATCATAGAATGTTAAGGGTTGGAAGGAACCTTAAACCTGCCCTGCCAAGGATGGGGTTACCTCCCACTGGACCAGGTATCTCAAAGCTTTATCCAAACTGGCCTTGCAGCTCAAGACTTGGGGCATCCATAACCTCCCTGACCAGTATCTCAGCCTGTTCAGTATCTCACCTTGTTCTGGGATCTCTCTACTGTTGCATTAAAAATTTCTTCCTAATATCTAACCTAAACTTCCCCTCTTCCAGTTTGTAGCCGTTACTCCTTGTCCTGTCACTGCAGTTCCTGATGAAGAGTCCCTCTCCAGCTTCCCTGCAGGCCTGTGGAGATCCTGCAAGGTTGCCATGAGGTCCCCACACAACCTTCCCTTCTCCAGGCTGAACAGCCCCAACTGTCTCAGCCTCGCTTTGTAGGGGACTTGCTCCAGTCTCTTTATGGACTTCACATCCCTCATCTGGATTTGCTCCAAGGGTTCCATGTCCTCCTTATGTTGGGAACTCCAGAGCTGGACACAGCACTGCAGTGGGGTCTCACCAGAGCAGAGCAGAGCAGAGCAGAGCAGAGCAGAGCAGAGGGGCAGATTCCCCTCCCCTGCCCTGCTGGCCACGCTGCTTTTGATGCTTTTGCCAGGGCATGATTGGCTTTGTGGGCTGTGAGCACACACTGCTGGCTCCTGTGGAGTTTTCCATCAGCCATTCCCCCCCGAGTCTTGCCCCACAGGGCTGCTCCCAATCCTTTCTCCGCCCAGCCTGGGGGTGTGCCTGGATTGCCATGACCCGGGTGTAGGACCTTGGACTTGTACTTTGTTGAACTTGATGCTCACACAGGCCCACTTCTCCAGCCTGTCCAAGCTCCCTCTGGCTGGCATCCCTTCCCTCTGGCACGTCCCTGATGTGGCTGATGACAGCCTGAGGTCATCAGGGAGCTTGCTGAGGGTGCTCCTGATGCCACTGTCCCTGTCACCAGCAAAGGCATTGGCCCCAGTACCGATCCTGGGGGACACAACTGGCCACAGGTCTCCGTGTGGACAAGGAGCTCTTTACCACAACTCTCTCCATGCAGCCTCCTCGGCAGCTGTTTATCCACCAAGTGGTCCATCTGTCAAACCCATGTCTCTCCAATTTAGAAACAAGGATATCACAAACAGTGTCCAGAGCTTTGCGTAAGTACAGGTAGACAGTGTCAATTGCTCTGCCCTTATCTGCCGGTGCTGCAGCTCCATCACAGACGGCAAGGTTTCCTCCCTGTAAAGCTGTGCTGGCTCTTTTCAATCTCCTCTTTGTTTTCCAGGTGCCTTAGCATGGTTTCCAGGAGAATCTGCTTCATAAGCTTGCCTGACACAGAGTTGAGACTTCTCTGTAGATCCCTAGATCTTCTTTTTTCTGTTTTTAAAAAATGGGGTTTATGTTACCCTTTTTTCAGTCATCAGAGTCTTTAAAGTCATGCCCTTTTGAACCAAGGGTTTTGTGACAGGTGTCTACTTTTTCAGGCTGTCCATTTGTAACAGTTGCATGGCAGCTATTCCCTCCAGTATTCTAGAAAGAGAGTGCTCTTAAGATGTCACTTTAAATTAAAGCCAAGGTTTTGAACAAGATAACTTATTTATATTCTTGATTTAAATTTCAGTAGCATGCTGAGACTAAATTTACTAAGCCTGTCTTCTCTGGCACAGAGGTAATTTTACTTAACTGCATGAAATTTCTGTAAAATACAGAATACTGTTTTGGCTTACAGGTAAAAGGTGCTTGTGCAAACTGGATACTGAGTGAAAGATCTTCACATGCCTGTCACCCATTTTCTGTCTGAGCTTGTTTTTGCAGTAGCTTCCAGAGAAGGTTCTCACTGCCTTAAGCACCTTAAAAACAATTTTTTCTTAACTTCTAGAAGGATGGGCAAGATAGCAGGATGTGGCTATACTCTTTCTCAGAATTTTTTTTGTGCCTTTTGGGTTAGTTTAAAGAAATGACTAATTTTTTTTTCTGAAAGGTATTTATTAAAAAAGTAGAACATATGACCAGTAACTAGTGTCTATGTTAAGCAGGAGGACAGATGGTATTTTCTTCCTTCATTCTTGAAAAGTTAAGCAAATTAATTCCCAAGCTGACATTCAGATTTTCAAAAGACACTATCAACATAAAGAGGAAGGGGTCTTAAGTATTAAGTTTTTTATAGAAGCCGCATAAAAATATATTATGCCTCTGCCTGTTTTGAGATGTCTGTAGTGATATTGAAGAAAACAGAACAGGCAAGAATTATATGAGTCCTGTGAGACAGATGTACTAACTTTTTTGAGTTCTTGGTGATATGTTATTTTCCAAGTATAATTTTGCATAATGTTGTGTTCTGTTTGGAGAGTAAAGCTGGTGAGACTAAAGCCGGTAAGAGTAATGATGAAGGAATTGGCATAGAGGAGGTAGAAAGATACTGATATTAAGGAGAAGTCTGAGGAGAGCACTTAGAGCTTTCTGCTAGACCTCCAGTTCTATTATTTAAAATAAAAGCAGAAATCAGTTTCCTTTGTTTACTTACTTAAATTTTAAAAATTTCAAACATCAGGTCTGTGACCCCATCAAGGCAACACTTCTCCTCCCATCAATTTTGAACACCTGAACAAGATCAGCTGTGTCTTCAGTTGCCTGGAGCATGTCCAAGGAAGGCTCAGGAAGAAAAACTCTGCCCCAAGAAACACTGAGGGGTCACAATTTTACTGTGGTTCAAATCCTTTGTAAATGCTCAAAGGCTGTAGCATTTGCTAAGGGAATGGTGTGTTGGCAGATAAGCCAGTGTTAAGTTAGTATAACAGTTTGTGGGAATTGCTGAAATTCAGGCTTTTGGAAACAGAAGTCTTGAGTTACAGATAGAGATGAAACTTTTATTTTACTGCTTCATACTTCTGATGGCTTGGAAATGAAATCTCCAAACTCCTTCACACTTAGAGAGAATAGATACACTATTTTCAGTGTCTTGGCTGAATTCCAGTGAGTAATTGCATTCAGTTTGTCTAAATTCCTCTCTAGTTTGAGTTGGTTGAGATAGTTTCCATCTTCTTTCTTACGTTATTTTGGTGAGCAGTATTAAACTGGCTGCTGCTTTTTCAACTTGTCATTTCTGTGTTTTGTTAGAAACTGATATTATTCCAAAATGTGCATATGATTTGCAAATTACTTTGAAGCAAAAACAAACAAGTTGTTGTATTGTGATATCTATCATTTTATGGAGAAGTGCTTCTAAAATATCATA
>WAAG01053374.1:54644-91038 GCA_013390105.1 Tichodroma muraria | reverse complement strand
GGTGGAAGTGAAGGAGATGGGGGAGTTGTCAGGGAAGGATTCAGGGGACTGGGGAAGGAGATGGCGGAATCGAGGTAACAGCAGGGATTAACGGGTCTGGGGAGGTCTCTTGAATCCAGGGGAATCCACGGGAGACTAGGGGAACGTGGGCGAAGGGGATCGGATGGATGTTCAGAGAGGATGGGGAAAGAAGATGATTGAATTTAGGCAAGATTGAAGTGAAGAAGTTGTGGGGGAATCCAGGGAAAGGATGCAGTGCAAGGGGAGAGGAGAAGGAGGAGGATTAGGGAAGACTGGGGAAAGGTAATGTCGGGAAAGGAGTTGTATGAGATCCAGAGGGGATAAATAACATATGGAGGGGTAGCACTGGGGAAAAGGAGTTTGGTGGCTCCAAGGCAGATGAATCAGACCAAGGGACGGTGGGGGAAGGAGCTGTGGGAGATCCAGGCAAGATGGGAGAGTGGAGAGGTAGGGGGAGGAGATAGGTGGTAGAGTAAGAAGGGGGTCAGGGGTAAGGGGACACCCAGAGTGATGAGAAAGACATGGGAGATGGAAAAAGGAGTTCTGTGGGATTCAGGGAGGATGAGGGGGCTGAGCAGAAAGGAGTTGTTGGGATACAATGGAATAAGGGTGAGTTGTGGGGTCATCCAGGGAGAGGGGGGTTGGAGAGGTATCCCTGGCTTTGGCAGTAGGCAGGGATTACATGAGAAGTGCTGGAGAAGAGGGTGTGATGAGTGAGGAGTGTGAGCTGGGATCTTCAACTTTGCTGTTGTGTGGAAGGCAGGACAGCTCTAGCTGCAGATCTTTCCTGTTAAGCACTCCCTGGGACTCTCATCCCACATTTCCACACCATGCATTGGAAATGGCATCAGAGAACAGGATTGGGGCACTCCCGCTGACCTTGGTGAGCTCAGGCCTCCTCTGCTGCTCTTGTGACTTGTTTTGTGAGGGCAGCCCAGAAATTGTTCCCTTCTGGCTCAGGTTCTCTGTCGGTACAGCAGATCCACAGGAGTTCCAGCAGCAACTCTGGGTCTCAAAGATGAGCAAAGTGATGGAGACGAGATAAATTTTACATGGGGGTCCATTTCTTTTTGTCTTGGTGACACTGGCTGTGTCCTTTTACCTCGTGGGACCTCACTGCCCTCCTCTACAGCAAGGCAGGGCTTTGCCTCCTGCTGGGGCCACTGGCAGGATCTGTGCCTAGGAATCCCCACTGCAGGTTTGGGTGGTGGTTATTCCTCTGTTTCCACAATGTGCTCGGTCCAAGCACGTTCCTGCACTTTGGCTGTTCATTGGGTTGCTTTTCTTGGTGTGAGGTCAGAAGTTGAACCCAGTGGCTCAATGTGCTGGAGGTATGGGCTGCATGCTCCTGCCCGGAGCACCTCAGGCTGGGGAGCTCTGTGTCTGTTGCCATGCTGAGACACCTGCAGTGATCTCAGCCATGTCAGCTGGAGGCTGAGCTGGAGCAGCAGAGCGCTGTGTCTGCCCAAGGAGTGTGGGACAGGACTGGAGAGGATGTGCAGAATGTTTGTGCTTCTGCCTGCAAAACAGAACATGTTTTGTTGAAACCATCTTTGTCGTGGTTCAAGACTTGTTCTGCTTTGTTTTCCTGGTGCTGCTCAGCTCATCTGTCAAGTGGAACCTCACGTTCTGCTGCAGCCGGCAAGAGAACAGCCTGTGGCCAGATGAGGGATTGTCATCCTGACAAGGGAGGGGTTGTTTTCTGTTTGAATTTTTATAGCAGAATAAGGCGTGTGGTTGCTCTAGAGTGTTTTTACACCAGAAAAAGAACCACCCCCCTTCTGCAGGGACAGCTCTTCTTTAGCAGGGAGGGAGCATTGGGATTTTAGTGCAGGATTTATAGTACCTGCAGTGGCCACAAATTTCCATCTCTGTAGCTGACAGTTCTCTGAGCAAGTTCCCACTTTAACAGTCCCCTGTCAGTTCTTTTCTGTTTCAGCCTGAAGTGGGGTTGCGTGAAGTGGGAGTTTCCTGCCCTCCAAGCAGCCTTTTTGTGTGGTGACTGTGGTCTCTGAGAACTCATGACTGTCACACTAAGTGGCGCCTTTGAGTCACAGATGCTTGAATGTCACAGTCCCAGCTCTAAACTGTGATCCCATGGTATCAGCATGTTGTCAGCTTGGGGGAGTTGAGCTCAGGTCTCCAAGGTCCTTGGCAGTATGTTGGCTGTTGGAATGTCCTTTCAGAGGTGAGGGTGCCCATTGCTGCTCATAGAGTACTCTTTGATGTTTTCCAAGTCTTCCTAGATTGATAGTTCCCAGGTTTCACCTTGGAATGAGGCAACTGCATTATCATGGGTGCACTTTTACAGTGCATGTTGTAGCATAAGGTGACCAAGTTTATTTTACAGGTTTCTGGGTAACCATTAGCTCAAGGATTCAGTGTTGCTGTTCCTGTGTGGAGCCTGTTCCAGACAATGTGATTTGTGGACTGACACATGCCAGAGCAGAGATGAATGACTTGCAGGTCTTTTCTCTGAGGAATGTCTTACTCCTCAGACACTGTGGCTCTTAGTGATGGACTAAATAAAGAAACAGAGGGGACAAATAATTCTCCCTGCTATCCTGCTCCATCCCAGACTGTTAATGGCACAGAGGAAAAGGGACAGATCAGTGTCTGTATGGCTCGAGAGGACTTGGCATTGGCCTGTTTCCACCCTGCTTGGCACCATGTGCTGTACTTGTTTCTTTTAATAGACTGGCATCTGATGTGCCTTCCTTTATGGCTCTGATGTGCTGTCTAACAGCACTCTTTAAACACAGCAGGTAGAAAAATGGGTCCTGGGATGGAATTTGTGCTCTTAACTGCTAAGGAAAGTTCAACCCGTGGTCTTGGGACAGTCGGGGGTACAGATGCTAAAGTGCATTTCCAGCAGTGCATGGTCCATAGCATCCGTGTTGGTTTTCCCAGCGTTTCTGGAGTGAGGCCGGCTCCTGTCCCTTTTGTCCTCACTGAGTCCTCTTTCCTCAGCACCACAGATGCGGAATCCTGGCAGGGAATCGCCGGCTGTCACAGATTCTGCTTTACTCCTGCCTCTTTCTCTTCCAGCAGCACCATAGGGCCTGTGTGGACAAGGCAGTGTTTCAGCTGGGGCCTCCCTTGGTGCTGGCAAACCACATCCCAGTGTGTCAGCCTTGCTGCTTTGCAGTCATAAACTCTGTTTTTTTAGAAACCCTGAAAGAACAGCAGAAATAGCAAGTGTGTGCATGTGCCCATCCATGGGCTATTGTAGAAAATTAGGTTGTATGGCAGATGCCCTCCAGACCACCTTGAGGGGAAGGTGAAATAACTTCCAGTGTCTTTGCTCTGCCTGTCCCCAGAAGGAACCTTTTCCGTACTTCTCATTTGGTGGGTCACTGTTATCATTTCCCACACTGGATATCATGGACACGTGCACTTATTTCAGATGCATGCAGCTAAGATTTGATGCTCACAGAATATTATTTTACAGCTACTTTACTGCCTATATCAGGAATCAACAATTGTAGGTTTCCTATAGTTCTCTCTGGGAGTCAAATGAACCAGCAGTTCCCCTTTCCTCTGATCACCCTTCGCACAGGAAGCCAGTCAGCTCCTGGTGTGCTGGGAGGGACTGAGAGCCACAGCTAGGAGAGCAGTTCCAGGCTACAGTGAGAAGATATGCGTTGCCTGTGCTTTGTGGGGCTCTGTTGTGAGGAAGCTAAACCGGGGGGGATTTTTGGAATGTCACAACCCCAACATGAGCTTGGCTGGATGCTGCACACTTGGTGCTTGTTACCTGTAAACCAAAATGTATTTTACTTGCTTCTTTCCTTGTTGCGAGGGTATGCAGCTGTCAGAGTTTGCAAATGCCCTTCAGGCCATATGAAAAAGAGGGCAGTGAGCAGGAGGGGCTAGATGTCAAGGATGTAACAGGATTTTTTGTGTGATTCCTACTATCTCCTTGTTTTTTTTAATGATTGTTCAGGAAGAAGTTCGTTCAAGTCTATGGTGTTCTGCTCTCCCAAAGTATTGCATGAGATGCCTCTATTCCCCATGCTTCCCTTTCCCTGTCAGTTTCTGTGGTTATGGGAAACAAGTGAGATTTTTTTACCATTCATGAGAGGCTTTCTGTGGCATAGCAGGACATGGCACATTTTCTCTGTGAGCTCCAGAACGTCCTGGGGCTTTTTTCAGGGAGGTTCCTTTGATTGTAGTGAGTTTGTGAAGAGAGATTGGCTTTGCTGGGAAGATGCTGTCATATAAAACTGTTGGTTAGTTTGCTGTAATATCTTTAGTTTTCAAGGAAGTGGTGGTGGTTTCAGCCTCCCAGAACATGGACTTGCAGGCTTTGGTTTGGGAATGCCCTGTGCCCCATTTGTCTGCTATCAGTGCAGGAGTAGCAGGCTGAGTCACTGTGTGGTGCTGTGAGTGTGATGGGAGAGTTCCTGATCTGCAGGTGATGGAAATTTCAAGAGGGGGAGCAGACTGGCTGCAGCACCTCACTGTTCTGCTTGGTGGGAGTTTGCTTTGGTCCTGCCTTCTTTTGTGTTTGCAGCACATTGTGATTGTCTTCAGCTCCTTGCTCCAACAGCTCTTGGGTACAGCAGGCTCAGCAGCCACAGTGGGACAGGTATTGAAGCAAATGGGGAATGACAATGGGTGGGGTAGATATGAAGCTGAGGGGGAGAGCAGGGACCACTGGGGTTTGGTGGCTGATGGCTTGGGAGATGTACTGCTTAAAGAAGAGCTGGGGAAAGTTAACTTCAGGAGTGGGTTTGGTGACCTCGGATACAGGTGGAGCAAAGGCAGAGGCTGGAGGTGACCTCTTGTGTAGGAAGAGTTGACGGTTATTGTGCTTTATTGAGCTGTCCCTGAGCTATTGATGAGGTTCATCACTAATGGTACTGGAAGTCCCTGGGTTTGTTTCACTGCAGCGTTCAGAATTGTAGTGTGATTTATTCACAGCTACAAATTTTTGAGTGCTTGAGATTTACACACAGTATGGGATTCTCCTTCCAGGAGGAGGATCTTGGGCAATGATTCACCAAAGTACTTTTTTGCATGGCTCGGAGGTTTGGAGGTTTCTCACTCTGTCTTTTGTCTGGCTTTCAGGGGAGAAAACCCTGGAACAAATTTCCTCTTTTAGGCTAGGTTTGAATATCTAGGTTACCTATCACTGAGGGAACTTTAGGGGTTTAACCAGTGAATCCCTGTAGTGAAGATGGGGAAGTTTTGGCAAGTGAGACTTGTGTTGCCTGCTTTCATAGGCAGGTTGGTAAAGAAACAGAAATTGGTGGAGGTTTGATTCTTACACCATTAAAACTTAACCCATCAAAACAGTAGTTATTAGAATCCAATCCATTTTTTAAATCACAGAGTTTAAGACATTTAAATTAATCTGAGTGTAGGTATAGCAGGTTTAATTGCTGAGTTTGCCAACGTGTCCAGAGATATTTCTGATTTTGCGCTGTAGAAATGATTGATGTATTTGATCAGACAGGCAACAGTAAGTGGTGATTAAACCACTGTTCTGCAGAAAAATGCCTATAAAGTGTGTGAGTCTGCTTATTTCTGTGTTCCATAACCTTCTTCAAACAGAGTACAAAAAAGGAGTTCAGTGACTGTGGTCTAGTGGTACAGGGCAGTGTGCTGGCAGTGGAACTAAATAGGCCAGTGTGGTTCTTTGCAAACACCTCTGATCTGCAGTGATTCCAAGTGACCTGCTGTCCTGAAACTCTTATTTATTTCTGTGTTCTCTTGCAGGGCAGTGGTTGAGGCCGTGCACCGGCTGGATCTCATCCTTGGCAATAAGGCAGCTTATCAGGACTTGTTCAAGCCAGAGAACATCAGCTTGAGGAACAAGTAAGTTGGGCAGCGTGCTTTTGTTTTGTGTTTGGCTGGGGAAAATCCATGTGAGGCAACACGTGGAGATGTTGAATCTGCAGTTCTGATGTTTATTTGGTTTGTAGTGTGCCTGTTGTCTTGGGATCCTTCCAGGTTTTGGAAGCAGAGGCCGGATTTCAGACCTGTATTTGAGCAGCACAGTTCATGGCTGGAGGCTTTCCTGGATGTCATTGATACATATAAATTGTCTTTGTGTTGGCCAGTTCCTTCTTTGTAATAAAAACTGGGGCAGAAATTTCTTACACGTGTGTAAAATCTTTTATCAGGTTTAGGGGTTGCTGAGCAAGGAGGATTATTCTTACTAATTTTTTAAGCTGTCAAGCCTATTCTTGTCATTACTGCACTTCAGGAAGTCACTGATGGCTAGCTGAGCCCAGAGGGCACTGGTTTAAGTATGTGGCTTTTCCTGGTGCTCTTGAGGAGTGATCCAGGCTGTACCATCACCATTGTAATGGAATTAGATTTTCCTCTTCTGTGCTTCTGTAGTGGCAGCTGTGTTTGGGGCTGCAGCAGCTCACTGAGAGTGCTCTGCTCTCTGTCCCAGGCTGCGGGAGCTGTGCGTGAAGCTGATGTTCCTGCATCCAGTGGATTATGGAAGAAAAGCAGAAGAACTGCTCTGGAGAAAGGTTTACTATGAAGTTATCCAGCTCATTAAAACAAATAAAAAGGCAGGTATCTATGGCTCTGACATGAGAAGGTGTCTGGCTGTGTAGTGGATGAGGTGAAGTTTAAAGCTTCATTTGCTTGGAGAAGCTGTGTTCTGAGCCCAGGGTGGGAAGCTGGGCACTCTCAAATTCCTATGGAGCTGCCCTGTGCCTTTGTCTGGCAGTGGGTAGTTAAACGCTATCATGCTGTTGAGAGATCTGCCATTGCAGAAGGCATTTCAACAGAATTTGCTTATTTTTTGTGTTTCCCTCTTCATAAGACAGATCTCTCCAGGCAGAGTGATTGTTTTAAGAGGCTTTATCAGTGCTGATTGTTTTTACAAGAGTTGATCACTGGAAGACCCTCAGTGCACTCGGATGCCATGAGCTCTCCTGGCTTTCAAGGGGTCTGAGTGCATTTAAGGTGCTCTAACCAGATACTTTGATTTTATTTATTTGTTTTTTGCAAGTATTTCTTCTTGATGTTGACCCTTAGTAAATACCGTTAGAGGGAACGCTGTTGAGCAGGAGGAGATACAGAGCTGTGCAAAACCAATTACACTGTCTTCATACTCAGTACAGCTTGGGTGCCCAGCCTAATCTGTGCCCCGGGCTTCATTAATGTGCTCCTTTTCCTTCTCCCAGCACATCCACAGCCGCAGCACCCTGGAGTGTGCATACCGTACTCACCTGGTGGCTGGCATAGGATTTTATCAGCACCTCCTGCTCTACATCCAGTCTCATTATCAACTGGAGTTGCAGTGCTGCATCGACTGGACACATGTGACGGACCCTCTCATAGGTTTGTGCTCAAGCTGTTTGGTTCATGGGCAAGGCTGAATCCCCCACAGGTGACTTCCCTTTGCACTAGTCCATCTTTGTTTCAGCATTTAAGGGATTTTTTTTTCCCTGATTAACAAGGTCTCTGTTTAGAACAGACTTTTCCATGGCACTTTTTTTTAAAAAATAGTACTAAATTAGGGAAGAAAGAAGGATTTCTAATAGGAAGAAAACAGTGTGAGAAAATTCTTTAGTAAAAGTGTGTGGTGATGGCAGATTTTTATGGAAAACTGAAGAGCATTGCTGGCTGTATACAATGTTTTTAAAAGGTTAGTTAAAGCAGACAAACAGGGGAATAGGTTCTTGAAATCAACAGATTTCTGTCAGTACATCCTGTTCACTAGATGTAAGACACTGTTCCTCCTTTTGGTGTCTCTTCTGTCTCTGCTCTCTTCATTGTGTGGCTTTGAAATGGCTTTTGAATCTTGGACTGAGAACACAGGAGGGCCCTGTAGTTCATGTTAGCTAACCCGTGAGACCTCTGCATGGCCTTTGGTGCAGGGAAATCTGAGGTATTGTACCTGTTAGGGAAGGAAGAATGAGAGTATTTACAGTCCTGAAACAGCTCTAACAGCCTGTGCATTCGCATTCTAGATTGTCTTGAAATGGTCTGTTCTCATTTGCCTAGGGTTGTACTCAGTGGCCTCAGGGTACATGTTTCTGTTGTGGAGGTGTCCAGGTGAGAAATGGAGCCTCTGTTTTATGAGCTGTATTAGCAAGGGTTTAACTGATGTGCTTAATGTTGGCAGGGGGCAGGACGGCAGCATCTGGCTAAGGGAAGTTAGCGTGTCTGTAGCAAAAGAAAGTTTTACTTGCTGGGACCCTACTTTTAGTTCTGAGAAATGATGGTATCACTATTGGCTTCAAAATGTTGGTTTAAAAGGCTGATTTTCTTGGCAATTGTTGCTTTTAGAAATGTATCTCAGTACTGCAGAATTAATAAATCCTCAATATGTATTTATACACCTGAGGGGTGATTGCATATGAAAGACTCCCCTTGTTCCAGTTTCTTGGTGTGTTTGGGATCTTCATTTAAAAGGATGCTGCAGGTGAGCACGTAACTGGAGAGTAGAGATGTAACTTTTGCTTATCCAGAAATGATGGATCTGAAAGGATCTCATATAAGCCACAGATGGGGGTTGGCACAGCTTGATGGTTATATGTATGGGAGCAAGATGATTCAGAGCTAAAAAAGGGAGGCTGAGTCCAACGGTGTATGTGGACACAGATTTAAGGCTGTGTATTTGTACAGTGTGGCTTGTACAACACCTGTTGGTAAGTGGGAACAGCTCTTCACTGGTCACTGCAGCCTCCAGATTTCATGTCCACCCTTTTAGCCTCAGCCAGGAGGGTAGCAGAGTGCAGACTGGATTGGCCTTCAACATCTTCTTCGGGATTCCTGCTTGAGGGCGCTTTCTCCTCCAGAAGGTGTCAGTCCTTGGCAGTAGGAAGACTGAAGCCAGCCTGAGTCCATGGTGCTGCTGTGAGTCCTTGGCAGTAGGAAGACTGAAGCCAGCCTGAGTCCATGGTGCTGGTGGCCCAGCGGCAGCGGGCGCTCTCCGGAGGGGCGGTGCAGGCACAGCAGCCTTTGCCTCCTGGTCTCTGGCTGAACTGTGGCCCTGCTGGCTGAGGGGGAGTGGGATGTGCTCTTCCCGGGAACTGAGTCACGTTTAATGACTTCAGTTAGTTCAGATCAGCTGGCTGCAGCCTTCCTCTGTTGCTCTTGACACTTTCCACTGCCTGAATTGCACTTTTTTCATAAGTTTAGTATAGAATAGACAAGACTATTTCAGTGGGAAGGGACCTATAATTGTCCAGTCCAACTGCCTGAGCAACTCAGGGCTGCTCAGGAGTTAAAACATGTTGTTGAGGACATTGTCCAAATGCCTCTTAAAACACTGACAGGCCTGCGGCATTGACCAGCTCTCTAGGAAACACATTCCAGGGTTTGACCACCCTCTGGTAGAGAGAGGCTTCCTCATGTCCAATCTAAACCTCCTTTGATGCATCTTTGACCCATTTCCATGTGTCCTATCACTGGATTCTAAGGAGAAGAGACTGGCAACTTTCCCTCATCAGGAAGCTGCAGAGAGCAATGAAGTATCCCCCGGCCTCCTCTTCTCTAACTTAGACAAGCCTGAAGTCTGCGGCCTCTCTTCCCAGGCTGTGCCTTCCAGCCGTGTCACCAGCTTGGTTGCCCTTCTGAACCCACTGCAAAGGCACTGTTTTCCAGAGGCAGTTCTCCCTAACTGACTCAGCTGCCCTGCCTACAGCACAGATTTCTGTCCTAGTTTTTGCTTGTTTAACTTCTTCCCTTTTTGGCTGGTCAGTCCTAAGTCTACATCTTGGTCCTGAGACAATGAGTTTGTTTCCGTCTTCAGTATTGGAGAGGGTCTGTCCCCATTGTGTCTTGCTGCTCAGTGTCAGTGCTCAGTTTGTTCTGGCTTCCAGGGATGTGTGCCTGCTTCCATAAAGGCCTCATTAGCCATACTAATGAAATCAGCCTTATTACTTGCGTTCAGTGCTGTGTTAATGTGATCACACGATCCTATAGACAGGAATTGGTCTTTGTCCTCTCGTGTGAGGGCAGATGGAGCCAGGTCTCTGTGGCAAACCTTGCAGACATGGTGACAGTCATTTATTTCAGCTACTGTTAGTGGTGCGGTGACACACTACCCCCATCACAAGGGAATCCAGGGGGAGTGGGTGAACAGCAGAGTCTGGGAGTATTTTTCTGCATTTATTTTCCACATTTTGACAAGAGTGACCTGATACTGCTCTCTGAGACGGCACAGCCGGCAGTGAGGTCTGACCGTGAGGAATTTGATTTGGGTGTCTTGGGCAGAGGCATGGGTGACTTCAGTGTCTTCCCAGCAGCCTCCACCCAATGCTCTGAGTGATTCTGTGTTTGCTTGTAGGCTGCAAGAAACCCGTGTCTGCGTCAGAGAAGGAGATGGAGTGGGCACAGATGGCCTGTCATCGATGTCTGGTTTATCTGGGAGATCTAGGTAAGGACTGCATTGTCTTTCAGGGCAGCCTTTAAAATGGGAAAAAGATGCTGCCTATACCATGTGAGGGTGTTGCTGTTGGGCACCAGCCAAAGTTACCTGCAGATTCTGTTTCCTTCTGGCACCTTTGTCACAGACTGGGATAAGCTGAAATCCTCGTGGCTGTACTGCAACAAATTGCAGGAGCTTTATATTTGATCTGGTAGATGAGGAGTTTGCTGCTGATAAGCAGCTGTAGCCATGGCTGCGGGAGTGGAAGCCTTTGCTTTTATTTACATTGTTTTGACAGTATGAGGGATCAAAGAGAGTTTAGTTCAGACTGCTTAGTTGTGACTTACAAAGCCACTTCCATCAGCACCAGTGGAACTGAAAATCAGATTTAGGCAATATTGTGTATCAGTCCAGAGGTTTGCCACTCCAAAGCCTCAGGTTCTTTGTCATTGTGCTTGGATGTGTGTCATCCCTTTTACAGCAGGCATGACTGTCCCACAGTCACGACCTCCTGAGGTGTGTGGTAAGTGTGTCAGCTTCTTGATTGTGAACATGTGAGAGTAAAGGCGGGGAGAAAACGTAGCTGTGTGGAAAGCAGCTCTTGGAAATGTGGCACAGGTATGTGTCTGATGCTGCAGCCTCCAAGCTGGTAAAAGCTGTTTGGCATTAGTGTTGCATATGAATCAGCCTAAGAACGGTGTTGCAAATAAATGTCTTGAGGGGGTAGTAGGAATGACTTACCTGAGTGGTGGGAGAGAAATATTCTCACCTTTTCACAGTCTTGTCACCTAAGGTTTCCAAAATGCCTATACTGTCAAAAGAAAAAAAAAAAAGAGAGGGAGAGAGAGAGAAAATAAATTAATAAAGTTCGGTCTAGCCACAGAGACACAGTCAGGTATTTTATTAAGTCAGCAGACTTGATTAAGATTTCACACCCTGCTGTACTAGAATATAGTCTGAAGTGGAAATGGAAACACAGCTCTGAGTTACTTCAAGGATAGATGAATCAGCTCTTAACACGTGGAACAGAAAAACATTTTCCTTTTGTTCATGTGATGCTGCAAGTGTGGCAGGCTCTGCCCTTGGCTGGAAAGGGCAGGAGTTGTGGTGTGTGGTGTGAGCAGGTGAAAAAAAAGTGTTTCAGACAGGCCTGGCAAACCCTGTGTGTTGCAGTGTTTGCCAAGAGCAGTTCTTTGGTGGATTTGACTTGGCCAGTATTTCAAGTTTTGTGGTATTTTTAATAGGGAAACTGTGCTGCTCTGCAGCAGACGCTACCTTCAGGTTTCTGATGCACGGTGTGTGGTTTCCTTTCAGCTCGCTATCAGAATGAGCTGGCAGGCGTGGACACAGAGCTGCTGGCTGAGCGATTTTACTATCAAGCCCTTTCTGTTGCACCACAAATTGGTAAGTGACTTACCATGACTTTATAGTTGTTAAAATCATGTTGCTGCAACATAAAAACAATGTAGTGCTACACTGCTTAGGTTTATATCCAGCAGCTGAGAGAGGACCGGTTTTATCCTCTGGTTAAAGTTGCTTCCTTTGAGAGCTTCTCTTGTTGGCAAGCCAAACAGGAGAGTTAAAGCCAAGGTGCTCTTTGCCAGTGACCTCACTGTACTTATCTGAGAACCTCTGAGAAGCTCAGACTTCCCTGACTGTGGTGATGTTGTACCTGTGGGCTAAGGGCAGTTCCAGCTCTCCATTGCCAGGAGCAGAGCGTTATCACCTTCCCCTTTTACCTATGAAAAAAAAAATCTCATGTGCTGCTTCCTCCTTCAGAAGTGCCTCCTTCTGGGAACACATCAGTGCCAGAGTAGAGGGCGTGTCATACCTTAAAGTGTGTGATTCCAGCTGAATGTTCTCTACACACTGTCTTTGCAGAGTTCTCACTGAACTCTTTGAGAGGCTGTTCCCAAATAAAAGTGGTGAAAGTTTCTGCACCACAGGAGCTGGAATAGAGCTCTCAGATGCTGATAAAATGACATCTCTGTCAGGGAATATGGAGTCAAAGCCACACTGCTGTTAATACAAAGGAGGAGGCATTGTTTGCTTTTCTCTCACATAGATAACTGGCACAAGGTGGGGTGGATCTAAAAGCTCTGTAAAATGGAAAACAAGCCCTGGATGGTGGAAGGATTGAGTAGTCTAGACCTTTGTACTGCAGCTTTACTATTCTTTGTGTCTCCTGGCTTCCATCCTGTGTGGAAATGTAGTGAAAGGGAAAGAATCTACTTTCTAGTCAGGGCCATTGGAGAGTTCCAGGTGAATTCCATTGCTCCTCTCCTTCCTGACAGGAATGCCCTTCAACCAACTGGGGACGTTGGCAGGGAGCAAATACTACAATGTGGAAGCGACCTACTGCTACTTACGCTGGTGAGTTCTGCAGGTCTGGATGTCCTGGGCAGGGAAGCCATGCACTGCTGCTGTGAGTGCCAGATCCTCTTCTCCTTACTTTGAACTCGGCACTGTTCTTTGCAAATGAATTTTAGGGGAAGGGAAAGAGATGACTTTGGTTTGCCCTTGGGTAGGACTGGTGGTGGTGAGAGTGAGCCTTGGTCAAACCAAACCATTGTGTTGGTTACTAATCACCTGTGCAGGGCTGCACTTGGAGGGCTTTGCCCAAGCCCCTTGTGTGAGCTGGAGAGGCAGGCTGGAAGTGGGTTGGAGGTGCTGAGGGAGGCGCCCTGTGGTGTGAGCTGGGTGGAATTCGTGGCTCAAAGGCACTGATTTGAGAATATGTGTAAGCAGGGCAGGTGGAAGCTGTGAGGCAACTGAAGTGCAGTTTTGCAGGCATCGGTGAGAGTTTAGTTGCCCAGCATGTTCAGACAGCAGCACTGGGTACTTGTCCTCATGCCTCAATGTCTGAATAACTTGCTAGTGAGTTAAAGCCATAAAATGTGAGCGGCCTTGTGGAGAAGTAACTTTGACTATGTCCTGTTTTGGTGCTTTAGCATCCAGTCTGAAGTGTCCTTTGAAGGTGCCTATGGGAACCTGAAGCGGCTATATGACAAAGCAGCCAAGATGTATCATCAGGTGAAGAAATGTGAAACCAGGAAGTTGTCTCCGAGCAAGAAACGGTAAGAAAGGAAAGAAAAGGAGAGGTGCAGGCTGAGAGTTTGCAGTGCCACTAGTGTATCCTCTGGGTTGAGAGTAGTGTCTTTGTGGGAAATGGAGCTGGTAGATGGGCCATTCAGCATGGTGACTGTTCCCAGAATTTTGAGACCCCTGCTGTAGATCCCTTTCTTGCTCTCTTGGGTCATAATTTCAGGAGAAAAGCTAAAGGCTGGCCAGCTGTAGAGTTTGCATTGAGAGATTTTCTCACTCTTCTCTGGAGTCAGGGACTGTTCATGAGGGTTGGGGCATGTTGGTGAAAGTTGGCAGTGTATAAACTGTCTTCTTTCTCTCCATTTTCATCAGAGTGATGTTGTCAGTTGAGACCTGATTTACCTGTTAATAGAGCTCTGTCAGCCCAGCCCATCTCTGTGATGGGGCACCTGCTTTACAGTGTTTTCTCCTCCATTTTTTTTAGAGGAAAAGACATTAAGAGGTTGCTGGTGAGCTTCATGTACCTGCAGAGTCTTTTGCAGCCAAAGAGCAGGTAAGGTTATGGTAGATTGTATATTCTATTGATAACTCACAGTAGGAGGCACTCGGAATTGGAAGGGATGGTTTCCTGAAGGATAACGGTGCCTGTGCTGAGGCTTTCTGCCAGAAGGCCCAAGACTTTGGACTATCTGTGCATGGAGCATGAAGATTGTTTCTGGGGGAGGCTGAAATACCAAAGGGTTAAATACTTTGTGACTTGTCTAAATCAAGCCAGCCTGAGCGTGTTGAGCTCCTGAGCCTTGCAGCTGTCTCTGTGCTGTACTGTGCCTTTGGTGTTTGCTTACCCCATACAGTCATCAGATGCTTCTTCCTGGCAAGCCCTTTATTCAGGCTGATGGGACAGCAAAGAGTTGCTATCCACACATGTGGGGCTGTTTACTGCACTTGGAAGCCTGTAACCAAACACCTTTTTCAAAGAAGCGCCAAAACCTGATTGTTTTGGTGCTTCTTTGGGAAGCTTTGCATAGCTGTGTGATTTTGGGCTTTTAGATTTTTTTATTGGATTTTCTCTGTCTCTGCTGGGAGGTTTTCAGGTGATTTTAAATAAACCTCTTACTGCTTGAAACAGAACAGATGTTTTAAAGGGCTTAGATGCAAGCTGCAGTTAAATTCACTGTGGAATGGTTTAGGTTGGAAGGGACATTCTGGGGGTCCAGTACTTCCCCAAAATTGTGTTCACTGTGAAAGTAGATACAGATGTGAAGTTGGGTGAGCTTGCTCAGAGCCTCATCACACTGAGTTTTGACTGGATCCAAGGACAGAAATCCCACACTTTTCTGGTTCCATTTCCAGTGTTTGACCACCTTCAACATAGAATTTTTTTCTCTTTGCATCTAATATAATTTTTCTTTTCCTCTAGTATGTACCCTTAATTTCACTTTTTTTTGCTGTGCATCACTAAGGAGAGTCTTATTCAGTCCTCTCTAATCACCTGTTTGGCATCTGGAAGCAGAAGACACCCCCCCATGCCTTCTGTCTTTCAGGCTAAGCAAACTCGATTCTCTTTGCTTCTTCTCATACATCATGTTCTCTGTTCCTCTGCTGGACTAAATCCAGTTTGTCTCAGTGTGTTTTTGTTTGATGTTTTTATGGATTTTTTTTTGTCCTGGGGACCCAAAGACTGGATACTGTGCTCCAGATGCCACCTTGTGAGTGCTAAATGGAGAGGGAGAGCACGTCCTCAGCCTGCTGGCTCTGCCCTTGCTCATGCAGCCCAGTATGGGATTGGCTTTCCAATACTGCCTTATACTGAGGTGGAGTTACAAGGCTCCTCTAATATCCTCTCAACATGTATTTAGCACATAAGAAATTTGGGAATTACTTCAATTTCCCAAGCACTTTCCCCTGAAAAGGCTTTGCTGGAAGTTTCACAGGCAGGTCTTTTTTATAACTAAGAGGTTCCCACAGCCATTGGATTGATCTCATGGATGCTTCCTCTGAAGGACTGAGTAGCTGTGGAGGATTTTGGAATATTCTGGGCTGCCAGAGAGACATGGGAGGAGGAAAACAGTCCTGTGTGTGTGGCAATGTAATACTTTTCACTGAGCAGTGCATCTAGAACTTTTGCTCTCTTTAGCATTTAAGTGCCTGGTGTATCTTAATGGCCTTATCTGCTGAATTCCTAGGGGAAAACTAATCTGGTTTTTGGTGACCCATCTCTAGGTATTGTTTGTCTTTAGTTTAGCAGCTTTAAAGAGGAAAACGTAATCTGATTAATGTCATTTACTTCCCATAGCTGTTGTTGCCTGCAGTATATTCCCTGGTGCTTCATCTTGCCTAGTGCTAAAAGACAGCCTAACTGCCAGTTTTGGTTCAGTTTCTGGGCAGACATGCCAGGAGCATGAGTCTTGAGTTAATAATTCTTATTTATTTTTCACTCTTTCTAAGCTCTTTAGATTCTGAGCTGACGTCTCTCTGCCAGTCTGTGCTGGAGGATTTCAACCTGTGCTTGTTCTACCTGCCCTCTCCTCCTAACCTAAGCTCAACTAGTGAAGATGAAGAAGAGTATGAGAGTGGCTATTCCTTCCTTCCTGATCTCCTGATCTTTCGTATGGTGATCATCTGCCTTATGAGCGTTCACAGCCTCAAGAGGGCAGGTAACCAGTGCTTTGTTTGTGGTTAATTAAACAGTGGAAAATTTCCTGATGAACATCCAGCAGCACAGTTAGCTGGAGGTGCTGTCTGAACTGGCATTCACGTTATGGTGCTCGCCTCCTCCATCTCACTGTGCTGTCTGGTTGCAGGTTCCAAGCAGTACAGTGCAGCCATTGCCTTCACGCTGGCCCTCTTCTCTCACCTGATAAATCACGTCAATATTCGCCTCCAGGCTGAGCTAGAAGAAGGGGAAAATCCTGTCCCAGCCTTTCAGAGTGATGGCACAGGTAAGAACAGAGATGGCAACACCTGGGTCTCCCAGGTTGCCTGCCTACAGAGCAGTCTTTCCACTTTCTCCCCTGGGCATGGGTTTTGTAGTGCAGAGGTATATTGATCTTTTACTTCTGTTGTGGAATCCCTGAAGATGGTTGATGTGCTGAGTTGTCTCCACTTGGTTGCTCTTTCTGAGTATCTGAATGACCTCAGGGTGGACATGTTGTTTTTCTTATAAAGAGTTTGCTTTCTGTATCTCTTGGCAGCTCGTTCATCGTCTGTTTATCCCAATCTGAGATTTTATTCTCTGTCTCTGTTTGCTGTTGTTTACTGGCTGTTTTCCTCCTCCGCTGAGGAGATGATCTTAGGTAAAACACCTGGGCTGAGGGAGGCAGAAGGGGACTGAGTGGGGCTGAAGGAGACAGGTCCTCTCAGCATACCTCAATTCTGCTCAGGCAAGGGAGGCTCTTCAGTTTCTGGGAGATTTTATTGAACAAACTTTTATTGAGATTTTATTGAATAAAACTGCAAAACCTTTCCCCTGCAAATAGTCCATTTGCAATACCTTACTGGCAGCAGGGTGAGGGAGTTTCTGGTAAAAGCAGCAATGAACAAACTGTCCTCTGCAGGTTTGGAGCTGTCATGGTGATCCAGGACTGCTAGAAAGGCTCCATGCATGTTGGTCAAGAAAGGGATTGGGTCAGGTCAGTGTAGTTACAGAGCACATGTCCCTGCCCTGCTCGGTGGGTCACTTGGCTCTTTGTAGGCGGTTGGGGAGGAGAGTTAGAATTCAGCTGTGTTCTATGCTGGTTTAGCAGCCTTGAACACTGAGGCTGCCTTGTAAGAGAGTGGCCCAGCTTGGGCAGTAGGAATCCCAGCTTCCTGGGTGCTTTTAGAACATGAGTCTTTCTTCTGGAGTTGCTTATTCTGCGGTGGAAGACATTGATGGAAGTGATGGCTGAAGTTTGCAGCTCTGGTTCCCTGGGCCCCAGGGCTGGCAAGCAGCAGCCTGTGGAACACAGTGTGACTTTAATTTATATTCTCCCTGTAAATGCAGATGACCAGGAGCCACGGGAGCCTGTGAACTCAATTGAGAAGGAAGCTGAAGGTGGGTTGGTTAATCATCAGCCCAGCGAAGAGCAGCGGAAGAGCGACTGCAAGAAAAGCAAAAAATACTCTCGTCTCTCCTGTCTGCGCCGCCGCCGCCACCCCCAGAAGGTGGATGACAGCGACCTGAGCGAGGGCTTTGACTCTGACTCCACCCAGAGCTCCATCAAGGGCAGTGATGGCTCAGAGAGTGGCTCAGAGAAGAGTGATGAGGAAGCAGAAGCTGCTTTTGATGTGGAGACAGACTCCGACATGAACAGCCAAGAATCTCGGTCTGACTTGGAGGACATGGAGGATGAACCGGGTGAGGAGGGAAGCAGCCAAGGCAAAAGTGGGCCCAAAGAGGCCTTAAAAAACTGTGTGGATGGCAGTGGACTGGGGGACTCCAAGAGCCCGATCATCTCTAAAATTGAGGCTGTGGATCCAGCAGTCAATGGGCCAGCTTCCCTGAGCACTAATGATGCAAGCATAGCCAGTAATCTCCAGGCCATGTCCACCCAGCTGTTCCAGACCAAACGCTGCTTTCGCTTGGCTCCCACGTTCAGCAACATCCTTCTGAAACCCAACAGTGAACCACCTGCCTTGAAAGATGGGATAGAGAGTAAGCCATGCGTCAATGGAGATCTGGAGAAGCCCAGTTTGGCAGAGCAAGGTAAGGGCCTTATAATTGCAATTATGTGTAGAAAACTGCAAACTATAGTAGTCCGTGCTGAATTCACCATTTCCCATGGTGCAAGCTCTCTTTTGGCTAGGTTTGGAGGAGCAGGTGGCCCAAGTAGAGGGCATGCCTTAGGTTGGACATTTGCTGATGGAGGAGCTTTACTTTTATGGCCCAGCATGCAGGAAGGAATATGTGCACTAAGAAAAGGAATCACCTACAACCATCCAGGGTTACAGAACAACTACTTGTTCTGCAGACTAAATGCTGAGCAGCTGTGATATTACAGGCTCACAGGCTGGTTTGTTTGGAAGGAACTTTAAAGCCCATGTCATTTCATCCTCTTGCACTAGGTTGTTCAACTGCATCCAGCATAGCCTTGAACACTTCAGGGATGGGGCAGCCACAGCTTCTCCGGGCAAGCTGTGTCAGAGCTTCACCACCTTCACAGGGAACTATTTCTTCCTAATACCACGTCTAAATTTACCTTCCTGCAGTTTAAAGCCATTCCCCCTTGTCCCGTCCAAGCCCTTGTCCAAAGTCCCTCTCCAGCTCTCTTGGAGCCCCTTAAGGCCCTGGAAGGGGCTCTGGGGTCTCCCTGGACCTTTTACTTCTCCAGGCTCAAGGCCCCCAGCTCTCCCAGCGTGTCTCCAGAGCAGAGGGGCTGCAGCCCCTGGATCATCTCTGTGGCCTCCTCTGGACTCGCTCCAGCAGCTCTACATCCTTCCTGTGCTGGGGCCCCAGAGCTGGAGGCAGCTCTGCAAGGGGAGGGTCTCAGCAGAGCAGAGGGGCAGAATCCCCCCCTTCACCTGCTGCCCACGCTCTTGCGGATCTACCCAGGACAGTGTTGGCTTTCTGGGCTCCCAGTGCACGTTGCCAAGGCATGCTGAGCTTCTTGTCAACCCATCCCCCCAAAATCCTTCTCAAGGCTGCTCTCCATCCATTCTCCCCTAGCCTGTGTTTGTTCTTGAGGTTGTGCCAATACAGGTGCAGCATTTCTCCTTGTCCTTGCTATTCCTTCTGGGGTTGGCACAAACCCACCTTTCCAGCCTGTCCAGATTCCTCCGGTGCCACCCCTTCCCTCCAGTGTGTGACCCCACCATACAACTCAGTGTTGTCAACAAACTGGCTGAGGGTGCACTTGATCTCACTGTCTGTGACACCAACAAAGATGTTAAAAATTGCTGGTCCCAGCCCCTGAGGTGGCCCGTCTTGGCCCCTCGTCACTGCTCTCCACTTGGACATGGAGCTGTTGGCTGCAGCTCTTTTAACTATGACTATCCAGCCAAGTCATTGTCCACTAAGTGGTCTGTCCATCAAATCCATGTCTCTCCAGTTCAGAGACAAGGATGTTGTGCAGGATGGTGTCAGATGCTCTGCACAAAACCAGGTCGATGAGGTCAGTTGCTCTTCCCTCAACTTCCACTGCTATAACCCCGTTGTAGAAGGCAAATGGATTTTTCAGGCACGATTTGCTGTAGTGGAGCCATTTTGGCTCCAGAGGATAATTCCAGTAGGTATTAAAGATTGCATCTTCCCTTTTCCCTTTGTGAAATATCTAATCAGATACTTACTACTGCTTCTGGTGACAGACAGGGCAGATGGAGGACAGGAAGTTCTCCATGAGATGACAGATTATCAGCCCAATGCTCATGTAGAAGTTTATGCAGAAGATGAGACCCAGGTGGATGTGAGCAGTGTTGAGGGCCTCTCTGTGACCCCCCCCAAATGTGCCTCACTGACTGTTCCATGCTGAGCCCCTGGGAGATGCACAGCAGGTGGAGCTGCCATGTCTCCATTACCACTCAACTTACACAACTAAGTGATGTTCTGGGCAAAAACAGCTGGAAAGGGAGGTCTGATAAACTACAGGGAATTGTTTGTATTTCACATAAAACTACATGAGCCTGTTCAGTCCTGTTTTTCATTCCTCCCGGCTTCCCTGGAGCAAGGAAACATTCCGCATCCTGCTGCCAAATCCAGCTGGCCTACAGCACTGGCAAGATTCAGGCTTTGCCTGGGCCAGCATTTGAAGGCACAGTATTAGATCATGTTAGTGTTGACTGGCTCCTGGCACTGCTCCATGGCCACATGAAAGAGATGGGGGTAAAGGAAGAAACAAATGGTCTTTGGTCTGTTTAACCCTTTCCCTCAGTGGTTATATTGCTGTTGCAGCTCCAGGAACATGTGGCCACACTACCTTTACAGGTGTAAGAAATGAGAGATGGAATGAGTTTACTGTGTGCATTTTAGCTTTGAGCTCTCCTTATCTGTGCTGTATCCAAACTGCTTTTTTGTGGTGTAACACTGTCAGTGGTGGATTCTGAATAAATCACCTCCTTTCTTGTGATTCCAAGATTTTATGGAATGCCCATAGCTGTGCTAATAGGAAGCAATGGTAGCACTTGAAATAAGGGGCTATAGCAAAACTTGTGGTTGCTTCCCACTTTGACCTCAGGTCATTTGTGTCCCATGTGATTCCATTAGCACTGGCTTTGAGATCCTCAGGTCTGGAGTTAGAAGAGTGCAAAGAATATGTTCAATATTTAAAATTCTCTGACTCACGGGACAGCCCTGCCATTTCCTTTTCTTGCCCGGCTCAAAGCTGGGAGCACGTTGGCCTCACGGCTCTGTTCCCTGCAGGAACTGCTCTGGTACTGGCATGTGCTGCCCCATTCTGTCAGTGAGCCTCTTGGAGGCTGCTGCAGAGGTTAGGCATTGATCAAACCTTCACAGGGAGATTTTAACCCTCTTATCCCAAGGAGGAAGGAAAAGCAGGGGTGATACACTCTAGTAACAGCACAGGGGACAAGCACTGGTTTTGTGAAGATGTGTGGAGGCACCGAGAATTTCAACTCAACTATTACCAGCCCAGTGCTGTTCTGACACCAGCAGGGCTTGGCATCTCAGAGGGTTTAACAGCTGCCATTTGTGCTTGCCTTTGTTTTCCAGATGATGTGTCTGACTCTGAAGAAAGCATTTCAAGTAATAAGTCCTGCAGAAATGAGCGATCCCTTCAGGAGAAGTTGGAGATTGTGACCAATGAAGGGCTGCTGCTTACTGTCAAGGTGTTCCTGGACTGGCTGAGGACAAACACAGACCTCATCATTATGTGTGCTCAGGTGGGGATGGTGTCAGGACTCTCTACAAGGTTGTGTCTGTCCAGCTTCCCTGGGCTGGTTGCAGCCATGGCCTCAGTCCTGGGCAGAGGGGATATTATGTCCCCCACTAGCTGAAATAAGCTAATCTGGGCCTAAGAAGGATGGTGAGGTTTACTGTTCATAAAGCATTCTGAGGGTTGTGAGGTGCTGGAAAGCCTAAGCCACCTAGCTGTTGTATATGTCTGTCTTGACATTTTCTGTGGTCTTTTGTGTTCTGTTCCTGCAGAGCTCTCAGAGCCTGTGGAACAGGCTGTCTGTGCTCCTGAACCTTCTGCCTTCTGCTGCAGACCTGCAGGAATCAGGTACTGGAGAAAGAATGTTTCACCAAGCCTAGTCATCAGTGATTCCCAGGGTGTGTGAGAGCCCATGGAGGGAGATTTCCTAGTAGCAGTTTATGTAAGCACAGTAGGAAGTAACACAAGTACGTGTTGTTTTTTTGTTTAAACACCATTCCAGGTAAATATTGTCACATAGTCTTTAGAATCATATAATCACAGAACATCCTGAGTTGGAAGAGACCCTCCCTCGCTCCAGGATTGAGTTCAACTCCTGGTCCTGACAGGACAACCCCAAAAATCACACACAAAAATGCTATCTTAATGCATTAATATGGCTGGCAGCATACTGAAACACTGACACCAGCGTATGAGAATCTATGTGTGGCCAGCAGGAGTGAAATTTACTGTCAGTAGCAGGAGTAAGGTTGTGATTTTGCCATGGTAATCCTGGAAAATAGTTTTGGCTCTCCAGCTGCTCATGATGTGCCCTGTGCCTCTTCAGGGCTGAGCCTGAAGTTCCCAATGGTTCATGAGAAACAGTAGTTCAGACAGGGTTGCTCATCAGTTGGAATAGGTGGGAAAGCTATCCCTTCAAACAGGGCATTTCCCAGAGTCCCTTGGCAGATGGTTTGGGAGAGTTGCTCTTTACATTGTGGATGGTCTCATGGTTCCTCCTTAAGCAGCTGCTTACAGAACATGTGTCATTAACACCTGCCTGTGACCATTACAGATCATGTGCCTTAAAGCAGTGCTCCTCTTAGCCCCTCCATCAGTTGTTTTGCTTTTTCCTTGTTCCTCCTCTCCAGGGCTGGCCCTGTGTGATGAAATCAAAGACATCCTGAGTGATGCTGAGCTCCCAGACCTGAAGGCCAACCTGCTGCTCCCTGAAGATGTGGCCCTGCGCAATCTCCCTCCTCTGAAAAATGCACACAAGAGGTTTAACTTTGAGCAGGACCGGCCCATTTTCTCAGCAGTTGAGGAGGTGCGTTGGGGTAAATCTTGAAAAAATCAGACCTGGATTGTTGTGTTATGTGGTTCCTTTTCCTAGCACTGAAGGCCTGAGCAGAGGTTTATGGAGCAGGTGTGGCAGGGTGCTGCTGATGTTTCCTAAGACTTTCTTGTGTTGAGGAAGCCCAGGCGGCTGGCACCCCTGAACCTTCCGGCTAGCTGTAGCCTTTCCCACAGCCCCCTCCTGCAGTCTCTTGACTTCAGAAGAGATCAGGAACGTCCATCAGAACTGGGCATTTAGTTCCTGCCTTTTCCAAAAGCGCGAGCTGCAGGCGGGCGCCGCCTCGGGCAGCAGCCGCCGGCGCCTCGGCTGCGGTGGCCGGTGACTGCCTCCTGCTTCTTACAGTCTGTCGTGCGCATCTGCTGCATTCGGAGCTTTGGCCACTTCATCACCCACTTGCAAGGCAGCATCCTGCAGTTCAACTCGGAGCTTGGGATCTTCATCAGCATAGCACAGTCAGAGCAAGACAACTTGCTGCACCAGGCCCAGGCCCAGTTTCACATGGTGAGTTGGTAGAGGTGAATGGATTCTCTGTACTTGGCAGAGTTTCCTGTTTCCTAACAGAGGTTACTGTTAGGTTGTAACTGTAATCACAGATCTTTGTGAGGAGATGAAAGTTCTGTTCCTTAAAGCTATTCCAGTGTCCCCTTTTCACTCTGGAAGTGTTTCTGGAAGTGTATGCTAGTGTCAGCTGGTGTGTTTCCTGCTAACTGATATGGAAGTTTGGTTTTGCAACTAGGCTGCAGAGGAAGCTCGTCGGAACAGGCTCATGAGAGACATGGCTCAACTTCGACTGCAGGTAGGAGATGCCAGTTCCTGTCTGAAAACCAGCAGGGTAGTGGCTGGAATGTCAGAACCTGGGAAGGGAAGGGGGAGCTCTCTGCTCCTGTCCCACACAGAGGTAGTAAGTCCATTCTGCATAGATTGAACTGTAGAATATCTCAGGTTGGAAGGGATCCCATAAAGATCATGGAGCTAAAGTCCTTGCTTCTCACATAGCTGCTTTAAACTGAATGCCCAAGAATGTTGTTCAGGCACTCCATGAGCTCTGGCAGGCTTGGTGCAGCAACTAGTTTCCTGGGGAACTTGTTCCAGGAACCAGCCACCCTCTGGGGGAAGAACCTTTTCCTAATTTTCAGCCTGAACTTGCCCTGGTGCAGCAATGAAGCTAGAAATGAAATGTACCATTTCCTCATGTCCTATTGCTAGTCGTTGGAGAGAGGAAGTCAGCACCTCCCACTTACTGACCCCCTTGAGGAAGGTGTAGGCTGTGATGGGGCGGTCACCCTCAGCCTTCTCTGCCCCAGGCTGAGCAAACTGAGTGACCTCAGCCACTTGTGGCCTTTCACCATCCTGGTCATCCTATTCTGGACTCTCTCTCATATTTTGATGCCCCTCTTACATCAAGTTGCCCCAAGCTGTTCACAGTACTCAAGGTAGGACTGCACTGGGCAGTGCAGAGTGGGACCGTCTCTTCTTGCTGACCCTCTGCTGCATCCACCCCTCTGTTCTGTATGCTTGGAGGTTGGAAGGGCCTGGTGGAGCTTTGCAGGGCAAATCTTGCCCTGTTTGGTGGTCTGTTTCAGCATAAATGTGAAGCGAGTGTCTTTGCATGTGTGTTTTCAGCTGGAAGTGTCTCAGCTGGAGGGAAGTCTCCAGCAGCCCAAGGCGCAGTCAGCCATGTCTCCTTACCTTGTTCCGGACACCCAGGCCCTCTGCCAGCACCTGGCTCTTGTCAAGCAGCTGGCCACTAGTGGGAGGTTCATAATCATCATCCCTCGAACAGGTATGGGGACTCCACAGCAGGTAACTGGCAGTGTCTGCCTGCCCCTGTCCCTTCCGTGCTGGGAACAGGCCCCAGGGGCCTGGGTGGTAGCTTTCCCTCCTCCTGCTCTTATCCTTGACTTCATCTGGAACAGTTGCAACACCCTTTTGATGTGTTGCTTTTGAGGCCTGTTCTATGTGTGGCCCATGCTTGAGATTTTGACAGTGTGTCAGAAGAGCTGAGAGGAGAGTTGTCCTGTTCCCCCTCTGCGTCTCCTGTGGCAGCTATGCATCAGACAGTGGATTTTGTGGACTGGGGAGTACTTGATGCTTCTGGATTAGTTTGCAGAAGTAGAACTGTAAACAAGATGGTTTTGTTTTTTTGTTTTTTGTTTTTTTCTGTTAGTTATCGATGGCCTAGACTTCCTGAAAAAGGAGAACGCCGGTGCTAGGGACAGCATTCGGTATCTGGAAGCAGAATTTAAAAAGGGAAACAGGTGAGAGCAGGAGAGGGGTGGGATTTTCCCTTGTTTTTGGAATGGGTGGGCTTTGGGTGAGAGCAGGCTGTGGATCCCTTGGAGCAGAATGAGGAGTGGGCCAAGGAAAAGCCAGACCTCAGGTACGGGAAGGTGGTGAAGGAGCAGATTCAGCAGCTGGTTCTTCAGATGTGCTGGTAGTTTCTGCTCAGCTGTGAAGTGCAGCTGCTTCTGAGCAGTGGTGGAGTTGCATCTCTGTTGTATAAACTGGAGCAGTGACCTTTACCACTGCACTGGGAGTGCTGGAAGAGCTGGCCTGTGCCTGGGTGCTCTGCAGAAACACAACTGAGAGGACAAACTGCATCTCTGAGGCCAGTGTCAGGGCTGGTGGGCTTGAGATGTGGTACTGTGAGCAGCAGGTGGGAATGGTGGTGAGGCATGGAGATAATTGAAGGGATTCACAGAGGATTCCTTGCATGGACCTTTGGGTATTAAATTTGTGTTGGTGGAAGCCCTGCAGCACTCAGAGGAGCTGCTGTGGAGCACTGACTTCAGCCTGTGTGACAGTCTCCATATGAGCTCAGAGACTCTGCTTTCTCCTTAGGTACATTCGTTGCCAGAAGGATGTTGGGAAGAGCTTTGAGAGGCATAAATTGAAGAGACAAGATTTAGATGCCTGGTAAGATTTCTGCATCTGAAGGTGTCTGAGTCGGGTTCACAGCAGGCTTTGGGGAGAGGTGTTAGCACTGGGACCCATTGCAGAGCTTGTTCTGTGTGAGTAATGATGAAATTCCTTGGAGACAAGGACAGCCACCTGTGCATGTTATACAAAGAACCCTGTGCTCAAAAAGGTCTCAGAAAAGTCCTTAACAGGAACAGGAAAGCAGCCCTGCTTCCCACTTATTGTCCCAAGCAGATGTGGTCTTCCTGCTGACCTTCCCCTCTGTTTCTCTTTTCTGTCAGGAATCTCTATAAAATACTGGACAGCTGCAAACAACTGACAGTGTCCCAGGGCAGCGGAGAGGACGACACCACGGGAATGGTCACCATCATCACGGGCTTCCAGCTGGAGGACCCGAGCTCGTTCTCGGTGCCCATGCAGGTCAGTAGCTCTTGTCTGGCCGAGCTGAGCCATTCTGCTTCCTAGCAAGGATATAATATGATTGATTGGCAAGAGTTTTTTAAATGTTTTTTTGCCTTGGCTAATGACTGGCCTGGTTTCCCCAAAGTTACTTTATATGTTGAGATTCCTTATTCCCTCAAGGCTTCTTGATTTTGTGGTAGAGAGTATTCTGGGACAGGTGAGAGAATTTAATTTCGTGTCTATGCAGGCCTCTTGTACCAGAGCAATGAGAATTGGGAGGATTTGGCCTTCCAGCTGTGCCAGGCTGCCGGAGAGTCCCCAGGTTGGGAATGGCAGCTGTCTTGACGGGGCAAGTTAAAAATTAACCACCTGTTTTGTCTGTGTTTGCTTGCAGTCTGCCATCCAGGCAGCCGCCAACGCCAACATAGAGATAAAAAATGTTCTGGAGTTCTACAAGCAGTGGAAAGAGATGGGCTGATGGTCAGAAAGGCATCGGGTTGGTGAACCTTTCTCTCCCCCTCTCGCAACGTGCAGCGTCTGAACGAAGGAAACAACAATCTGGGCGACACTTAAGACACGAAGAAGCAGCAGCAGCAACAGCAACAAAAATACCTACCCAAACGAATTAAAAAAAAAAAAAATCCAATGTGGGCACGCACACTGACACCCTCCACCTGCATCCTGACCAGACGGCTGTACAGCTGATGGCGCCAGCTGCTCTGAGAGAGGCCCCTCGGTGTGGCCGGGGCAGAGCTCTGCCCTTCTCCCAGTCGGCAGAGATGGGCGAGAGACGGGCAGTCCTTCATCCCCCTCCTTCCTCCCAAAGTTTGCTTTGCCAGCAGAAGCAGGCTGGTGGTTCAAAGCATGGACTTAACTTCAGCAAAACCAAACCAGTGCGGCAGAAACGGAACCCTCCGGCTTGGGAAAGAAGATCCCAAAGAGTGTTTTGCTCTTGTTCGGCAATCTGGGGACAGGAAAGCAGATAGTATTCCACCCCTCCTCTTTTGAATTAATTATTTTTCAAGGGGTTTTTCCTTTTAATTTTTAGTTTTTATATATATGAATAATATTGGAAAAAAAAGGAAAAAGAGGAGTTCCTTTGGAGTTTTGGATACTCTTCCAACGTCAGAAAGAAAAGGAAACACTCTATTTAAAAAGGGGGGAAAGCTCTTAATATAATTCTTTTTGTCTTAGAACAAGCATATTTATTTCCTTTCCCAGGCCCCTGTGGAGCGGGCTCAGTGCAAAGGGATGTTGGCCTGTGAGGAGGGTGCAGCCCCACGTTGCACTCTACTCTCCCTGCGAGCTGCACGCTTCATGAGCAACACGAGCTCCACTGCGCTGCTCCAGGGAGGCCACAGGACTCTGTGCCTCCATCCCCAGTTTCTCCCACTTTGCATTATACCTTGGAGAAAAGGAGGAATCTGGCAGAACTGCTGAAAGAGAGAGAAGAGCTGGGTGGTATTTGTACACCGTTAAGGCTCAAATGCTTGGCTTGAGCACTGCAACACTGGGATGGAGCAGATTTCTCCAAAGGACCCAAAGCCTCTTTTTCATCTTTTCTTTTTTTTTTCCCTTTTTTTCCCCACTAAATCTCTCAGTAGGGTGTGGAGGAGGAAGGAGAATCTCAAAGCCATTATCTTCTGCTGGTTGTTCGATGCACCACTGCTGCAATACTGTGCTAGAGATGGTGACAGAGCTGGAGTGTTTGTGTCCCCCTTTCTCGCGTCCTTCTGGGCTGGCAGAGGCAGTGCCACGACCGCTGCTGCCCGGGAGCACCGAGCTCACGGACTGTTCCATGCTTTTCACATCCCAGGCAGGAGGGCTGATGCTACCTGGACGGATGCTGGAAGAGCTGGTTCCCCAGGTGACCTGTGAGGGATCCCACAGACCTCCATCCTGACAGCAGCTCACGCAACCTGTGTCTGACACGCTGTCACTTGGCCGGTGCTCGGGTATGAAGCTGCAGGTTGCTCGCAGGGCAGCAGGGAAGGGGCTGGGCAGTCTCTTCATGCTCCCTCTTGCCTCTGTGTGCCCATGGAACAGATGCCTCCATCCACATGAACCAGCAGCAGCTATGCAAGTACAAACCACTGGAGTCTTCTATCTGTCTGTGTTCTTACATGGGCCAGCCAGAAGCTGCTACAGCCAGAGCATAACATGAGAAGCTGAGTCACATACTCCACTCTGTGCAGACTCCCAGCATGGTGTGTTGTACTGCAGGGGCAGGATGTTCCTTGTTTTCAGGTAAAAACTAAAAATACCAGCACAAGTACCAGAGGATTCATTTCTCTTCCAGTTCCAGCTCCTTTACAGCACAGCAGAGGGAAATGCCAACCTCCATGGTACAGCTGGTCCATCCCTGGAGGCTGACAGGCTGGTTGTGAGGGACAGGGGTTTCCCTGCAGGATCTTCCCTTTTACAGCTTCTCCTGAGACTCACAATGCTTTGCTTGGCTAAGCCAAGAAAAGGCCATATGCAGGACAGCAGGTCAGAGACTCTGGCACACCTTGGGGATTCTTGGAGATCTGAGATGGGTTGTAAAGCTCCCAGCCACTCTTCCTCCAGTGGTTTTATTTGAAGCCATTTGTTTGTATAGCTCATTATTTCTGTTCGATGGGGTGGAAAACCAAAAGGGAATCACCTTGTGGGACTGTTCTTGAGGTGAAGCCCTCCTTTTCTGGCAGGGGGCACAGAGAGTTGATGTGCTCTGCTTTTTCCTGCTGCTGCTGAATAAACACACCCCCCACCCCCCACACCCCCAATCCTTCCTGCCAAGCACAGCAGAGGAGTCTGGAGGTCACTGGGGCTGAGCCCAGTGTGCATGTCCTGAGAGCCCCGGTGTCACCCTTGAGGCTGCACTTGGGGTTGGTGAAGAGAAGCATTGCTGGGCTGTGGTCAAAGCCGTGAGGAGCTGGGGGCAGTCTTCAGCTTCTCTCCAGGTCAAGCATTCCTTAGTTCCTGGCTGGATCTTGAGGGGAGAGAAGAGCAGTACAGGTAAAGCAGCCCAGAGGGAATTCCTGTTTTGCTGATGGCAAGTGTTTCAGTTGATGGCAAGTGTTTTCAGTTCTTGCAGCTCCCACAGCTGTGCAGGGCGGCAGCTGGGAGCCAAGTGCTGCGCAGTTGGGAGGCTGAGGAGGAGCTGTGTTCTGAGTCACTGAGGCCTTGTGTGGGCACAGGATCCAGTTTAAGAACAAAAGTAAATAAGCTCAATTTCTGTAACCAGAGGCAGTGGAGCTGCTGTGAGCCCGTGTGGGGCCACGTGGAGACAGCAGGGGCTGCTCACAGCTATCCTTTAGTCACTGCTCTGGTCCCCTGAGGGGCTGGTTTAATATTCCAAGGTTTTGCATACCTGGAGGGGAGAAAGAAGCCCTCACCATGCAGTGGGGAATCCTGACTGCCCCCATAGCACCTTCCACTCTGCGCTGGATGGGGAGGGATTGTGACCTTTAAAAAGGACACCTGAAGGGTCCCTATGCTGCCTTCCTCCTCTCCAGAGCATGCAGCTGTGCTTGAGGACCTAGTGAATGGTTTTTGGATTTGTATCTGCAGTTAGATAACCAGAGCTGAAAAACTGGGAGGCTCCACAGTGTGGGAGCAGTGTGGCTGCAGAGCAGCCTTGGGCAGGTGGCATGTAGTGTCCTCCAGCAAGCGTGGCCTTCTGAAGGAACTCAATGTGTCATCTCCAGGATTTGGGTAAAGGAAGGCACTTCTCTGCCCCCATCCCAACACTCAGGATGAGCTGGAGTTTCCTCCTTGAGTCGATCTGCTCTGTCTGAGGGCCACTGCATTTCTCCCCTGGCATGGTGGTTGCTGATACGAAGAGGGTCTTGGGGTGGACGCAAAGGGGATGGTCTGTGGGAGACTGTGCAGCCTGTGGCTGCTGTGGTGCTGCAGTGGGGGCTCCCTGAGGGCCCCCTCCCTGTGCATCCTGGTCCAAGCCAGAACCATGAGCTGCCTCTTAAGAAGAGCATCAGGCAGGATCGAGACTGTGCAGGCTCTGGCCATGGTTCTTCCCTGCAGTGCTGCTCCTGCACCAACTCCAGGCTTGCCCCGGAGCAGCTGGAAGCCAGTCCAGTAGTGCCTGCTGTGCTGAGAAGGAGAGCAAACAGAAAAACCATCTTGTGGGCTGAAAACAAGACTTTTCATGTGTTCTGGTGTGTTTCTTGGATTTGTTTTTTCTCTTCATTACCACCCTGTTGAGCTGTTGGGGGGTTTTTGGGGTGACCCCATGCTGGGAGGACACAGGTCTGTGGTGGCTGAGGCTGGCTGGGCTGTCCCCAAACCATGGTGGACACAGTAACTGGTGCTTGTTGGGCTTCTGCTCCATGGTTTCATGGGCTGTTCAAGCGGCTCCTCTGCTCCCATCCTTGGCTTGAGGCCACCCGCAATGCCTCGGGTTTTGTCTTGCATCTTCAATTTAGGGCTCTTTTCCCTCTTGGTGTGCAGCAGCACTGGCTAAGCTGGCCAGGGTGGGGACAAGGCGGGCTGGCACAGGGGCCACGTTGCTGGCCTTGCCACTTGCAGTGAGGGGACTGTAGGTTTGAGGCGAGGGACAATCACCTCTCCTCAGCCCTCGTGTGGCACACAGGCTTGCAGAGCCAGGGAGGATCGCTCTCATTGAGGGACGAGGGGACACGGGCCCCAGCTGGGCGAGGAGGGGCTGGGGCTCCCAGCATATGTCTGACCATGGTCTGAACGCAGCGACTGGCTTAATAAAAAAACAGATGTTTGTACTTTGTGTCCTGTGGTCGTTCCCAGCCCATCCCACCTTTCCTGCGCAGCCCTGGGGCTGAGTGCATTTCCCGTCTGTAAATCCACCCTCGAGCACATGCTTTGCTGACGAAACTTTGCAGTAAAGAAAAGCAGGTGAGTCCTTCCCTGTGATTGGAATAGCATTTCCCTTGCCGCCTCTGCTATTTGGGGTGACTTCATCTTCTTGCTAGGACTCCGCATGCTGCTGCCACAGGAGCTCCCCTGACCCTGCCCGAGGACCTGACGCATCTCGTCGGGGCCTTTGCAGCTCCCTTTTAACAGGGGAAGGGGGATGGAGAAGCGGGAGACAGGGAAAACGTAAATTTTTAAAATGTGTGACTTTCCAGTGTCAATTCAAGGCCCTGGGAAAGGGGGGGCTGGGGCTGCAGGCTGGAGAGCAGGCTGTGCAAGGCTCCCACCATGCCCTGGTGCCAAGGGTAGCTGGGGCGTAGGGAGAGAAAATAAATCAGTATTCCTGCCCTGAATTCATTGCTGTCAAAGCTCCCTGATCTGCTTCCCCTGGTGGGAGCGCTGAGCTGGTCGTGGTCATAATTTTCTCTCCCTCTGGGGTTTTTTGGAGACTGCCACCGGCAGGAAGGTCAGAGAAGGGGGCTGTGAAAAGGCAAATCCAGCCTCAGTCCCCAGAAGGGAAATGGGCTGGGGGTGACACCTGCCCTGTCCCAACGCTGAGCTGGCAGAAAGGGACTGTCACTGCTGGCTCCATCCCCTTGAACAGGGCTGGAAATGCTTTTTCCAGCTTGGAAGAGCTGTGCCAAGATGCCACCAACCCCATAACAAACCCTGAGCTTCCATCATCGGTCCATGCAGGATAGTGTTGCTCGGGGAGGGTCCGTGGGTGGGGTTTTGTCCCACAGCTCTTGCATGGGAACAGACCGAGGTGAAATTGAAGCAGGAAAAGGCCACAACACTGATCAGGGCCTGGGACTCCTGGTCCTGCTTGTTGTGGAGCTGAGTCCTCAAGGACGCCCAGGAGCTGCTGTCTCTCCAGCTCCACTCACTGCCTGTTCCCCTCCTTTTCTGTGCCTCTGCTTCTGGTACAGACGTGTCATTCCCCTGCCTTGAATGACACCCAACCCTGCCTGGGTTTGCTGTGCCTCGTGGGTTATTTTGGAGGGACTGCTCAGTAGCAGAGTCTGCATCCCAGTGTGGAGACCCCAAACCCTCCCTTTGGCCTCCTGCCAACATCCCTGGGGACAAGTGACTTGCCCTTGGCTGTGGCCACCAGAGCAGCAGAACTCTGGTGTGAACCAGCCTGCACCTCGGGCTCTATGGGACAGGCATATGGTGTTTTTGAGCTGCTCATGCTGTGCCCAGCACTCAACATGAGTCCTCTGGGGATCAATAAATCCCCAAAGATAGGGGCTTTAGAAAGCATCCATCCTGCTCCCAGATCAGTCCTCTGTCCCCTGAGCTCCATCCAGCTGCAGCATGGACCTTCTGCTGGCATTTCCCCCCACGGACTAAGCCAGAGCTGCTGGCAGCCCTCCTGCTGCCAGGTCAGTTTTGTTTCCCCAAACTTGCTTTCTCCACCTCTTCCCTCCCAGATCTCCTCTGGTGGGACCCCCACAGTGTGACCTGGTGGTGTCCTGAGGCCCCCCTGCAGGTGACCTGCACTCGGCTTTGTCACCTACCCTGGCTCTCCCAGTTTGGTGGCGTTTGAAGTCCGGTGTCCGCTGCCTTCCAGTGGCCCCTCCAGCACTGGAGGCTCCCATGTGCCCCCCATGCACAGTAAGGGGTCGTTGCTTCAGCGGGAATTTGAGGGGATCTCAGCCAAAGCAAGGCCGTGGCAGGGCTGGCAATCTGTCCAGCACAAAGTTGCCTTTGAGCCCCTGCAGAGGCCCCGTCTGCCCCTTCTGCCAGTGAGGGGGAGCTGCCAGGGAGGGACCCAGAATGGATCCAGGAGAAGGGCAGCCAGCAGCAGCAGGACTGAGACCCCTGGCCCATGGCAGTGGTGAGGAGGGGGCTCTGCAGGGCAGCTGCAGGAGGGGTCACCCACACAGCATCAGCCACCACACCACCGGCGCTTCTCTCCAGCACCACTCTGGCTCCGGCCCAGCGCAGAGTAGCAGGAAGTTTGTCCAGATACTTCTGGATCATTTTGGGTTTTCCTTCCTCTAAACCACTATGTGAGTTTTGGGCTGAGGGGTGAGTGGGATGCTTATAGCACCCCTCATGCTGCTGAGCTGCTTTCCCTGTTGCCCCAATTTTCCCAGCTGCCAAGTTCAGTGTCCTTCATCAAGTCCTGCATAACAACTTCGCTGGGCTGGGGCTCGGGTGGGCTGCAGGGTGTCTCTGGGGGCTTGTTCCTGCCATGGTGGTCCTAAGCCTGAATCTGCCAGGGACATCCATAGAGGTGGGAGCCTCTCTGGGGAGAGGGTATACAGTGGTGTGGGGGACAAAGCAGGATCTCATTCTTTCCTGCAGCACTCTGGACTATCAGCCCCCACCCTTGACCCTAATGTGCTCTCCTGTTCTGGGCCTGGGGTCCTGATCCTCTCCAGTCTGTGGCTCTCTGGAAGAGCCAAACAGAAAACAGGCTTTGCTGCATACAACCTTGGAAAAAGCCGGGAGCCTTCCCGGGTGTTATCTGTCCTGGCTCCTGCAGCCTCAATCCCCATCCCTCAGCGGGCTTGGTCCTGAAGACCCAGCCTCTCTCTCACCCTGAGTGCTGTGGTCCCACCATGCTGCTGGTAAAGCTGCAGCAGGTCTTCAGGGTCCATCAGGTGCCTTGGGTATTTCTGTCTGGGGTAGGGGGAGGCTCTGCCCCCAGGTTTCTTCCCTCAATTCCCTTGTCCAAGGTGGGAAATCACCTGGACTCCCCATGGAACCTTGTTTCAGCTGGGAGATACTCCGAGTCCACCCTGCCTCAGTTTCCCCACCCACCAGAATCCCGAAGCAGCTCTTGGGCTGCCCTGCTCTGCCTGGTGTGTCCCCTGACCAGCCCCACTGTCCCCACAGATCTTCTGGGAGGATGGGATCATGTTGGGGTACTGGCACCCTAAGAGCTCAGCCCTGACTGTGTCCTCAGCTCCTTTCAGATGATGAATGAGACAGTCCTGGACACACCTCCTGCTGACCAGGTGGGGATGGGGCCAGGGAGGGAAATGAGAAAGGGTAAAGGAATGGTGATGGGCATGGGGATGGAAATGTGATGGGAACAGAGACAAGGATGGGAGTGATGAAATGATGAGATGGGAATGGGGGCAGGGACGGTTGTGGGGATGGGCACAGGGATGGGGATGAGAAGAGGATGTTGATGGGGACAGAGAAAGGCTGGCGATGGGGATGGGGATGGGATTAGGGACAGGGCCTGGGACAGAGATGGGGTGAGGGATATGGACAGGAATAGGGATTAGGAGGGGATTGAGACAAGGATGGGGATAGGGACAGGGACAGAGCTCACCTCAAACATGCTGTGCCAGCAGGTGTTTCATGTGGCGCTGCCTGGTGCTCTCATCCTCCCTGGAGATCTGCTGGGCCCACCACTGGCCACTGCTCATCTGCCTGCTGCTTGTGTGCCCCTATCCCTTTGCTCCTAGGTGTGCCCACCTCTTCAGCTCCATGTCGGTGTCTGCCCACCACATCTGCCACGTCTGTGACTGCAGAGCCCTCAGCTGCTACAGCCTGGGAGAGGCTCGGCAGAGATGAGCTGGCCCCATGACACCGTGTGTCTGTCACAGGCTGCGTGTTTGTGTGGTGCCTACGCGATGCCAGACTCCTGGGCCAGCGATGTCTGGCACCATTGCTTTGTCCCTGTGGCTGTTTTGAACTCCTTCATCTGCGATGGCCTCTCTTGCTATTCCCAGAATGTTTGAGATAAGGAAACTGGTGATGGAGGTTTCCTCCTTCGCATCTTTTTGGTCCTCTTGGTGATTCCCCCTGCTCGGGCTGAAAGCCAAGGTTTTTGCAGGGTCCTTGCTGTGGAAGCTGACAGGGTCTGTGCCCCCCCACCCATTCCCCCTTCACAGCTTCCCCAAGCAGGAGCATCCCCAGCTCAGCAAGGTGCTGCAGATGGCGACTTTCGTGTGCCCCTTCCTCTATGACAACATCCTGCTCTTCTACCCAGTGAGTCAGGGTGGCCCAGGCAAGAGTCAGGTGCCCCCACCACACAGGTCCCAGGGTGCTTCCAGAAGTCTCCCTGCTGGTTCTCACCCTCCTCCCCACAGCTCCTCTGCTGCTGCTGGTGTGACTGTGCCTGGAGTGAAGCTGAGGTTAGGTACTGCCACCACCTCCCCTTTGCCCTGCGCACTGGCTTCCTCTTCACATCCCACCTGCCCGGGTGCCTTGTGCTGCTCTGACTGCACCAATCAGCGAGCAGCAACCCACAATCCTCCCACTGCCACAGCTCCTGTCCCCTGCCCCCAGAGCAGCCCCTTGCAGCAGGAGCTGCACAAGGAGCCCCAGCAGCCACGGGTGATGGCCTCTCAGTCTGGCAGGACACAGCCACCAGCTTTTCCACATCTGTTCTGTGATGGGCCCCCCCTTGCAGCTGGAGGACATCCTCTGTGATGTGTGCATGTGCCAGGCCTGGCTGTGCAGCCACCTGAGCCCCACCAGGATCCTAAGCACTTCTGGCACTGCCGGGCTGGCCCCTTTGGGCAACACTGCCATCATCAGTGCCTTGACTGTGGCCTTGCCCCAGACCCCCGGTGGCTCTGGCTGCTCCCCAGGCATCCCCACTGGGGCTGGGCACTGGAGGGACCCGTGACACTGTGTGTGAAGGGCTGGGCTGCAGAGCCTGAGAGGACCCAGCACCCTGGCAGCCTCTTTGTGGTGGGCCCTGCTATGGGGTGTCTTGCAGTGTCCCTCTCCCGAGTTTCTCTGCACCCAGTCTGTGCCTTAGTTCTTCCAATGCAAACCAGTAATGACTCCATGAATTTGGGGCAGGGACAATATGTCATCCTGTGTGGGGACCCAGCAGTGTAAGTGTGCATGTGTGTGTCAAGGTAATTAAGGGGGTTTGTGATGAAATTCCTGGGCAGGTCCCAGGGACCCCAGGGTGCATAGAGCAGCTCTGCTGTTCCCCAATAACCCCACGCTTGGGAGAAGCAGCTTTAAATTAAACTGGAATAATGATGGTGCAGCTCTGGGCTCCTCACTGCTGAGAGCAGGATCTGGGGGTAGTAGCACCGCTCCTCCTTGGAGCCTAGGGGGGCTCAGGGAGGGAAATCAGGAGTCCTCAGCTGTGTGGGGTGGCGTGACATGGGGCACATCCACTGCAGCCTCCCACACACCCACGCCCCAAGCTTGGGAAGGAACTGGCTCCACCATTTGCATTTATTTCTTCCCAGGGCTAACAGAAAGGATCAGAGGGTGAAGGGGGGGGGCCTGATGTGGGTTCATGGGAGCTCAGCCCCTGCCCCACAGCACAGCAGGGGGTGGCTGGGGCTACACGAGGCCGTAGTAGCGCCGATAGGCTTCCTGCAATCCAATCTGGTCGGCCAGCTCGTCACAGTCAGGGTTGAGCTCGCACACCTCGCGCTTGGCCTCCAGCGGGTCCCGCGGGGCTCCATAGACGCTGCTGGGGACAAACGGGGGACCCAGGGGGTGTTGGGGCTCCCGGAGGCTCCTGGGGAGGGGCTGAGCCAGCAAGCCTCCTCTCATCTGGGGGCTGTGGTCCCTCACCCAGCAGGACCAAGCACTACCTGTCATAGCCGTAATTCCGCTTCTGTCTCTGCACCACCTCGGCGCTGGCGCGTCTGGAGACAAAGGCTGCGGGGACAACGTAATGGATCGGGG
>WAAG01053374.1:30805-54628 GCA_013390105.1 Tichodroma muraria | reverse complement strand
GGACAATCACTCAAAAAGGGGGCAGGGCAAATCACTCACCTTCGGAGCTGGGCGAGTCGTCGGTGCTGGAAGAGCCATCGGCAGCTGTGAGTGACACGGAGGGGTGGGTGGGCTCAGGAAGGCGCTGTGTGGGCTGTGCTCTCACCCCACTCCTTTTGGAGCTCAGATCCCTCACTGAGACCCCCCCAGTCTGCTGAAGGATGTCCTGCTCCCTGTCTCCCTGTTGCAGCCCCATGCCCCCCACCCCAAGGCTCAGCACATTTTTCCCAGTCCCTCTGCTTCCTCCAGAGCCCTCGCCAGAACACAGAATCACCCCCACCGTCCCCACCAGCCCCGGAACCCCCGGTACCTCTGCGGCAGAGGCCAAGGGTGACCAGGGCCAAGAGGGTCAGAAGGACGAGGAACTTCATGGTGCCTTCCTGTACTGGGCTGAGTGCTGCCCTGGCTCCCTGGGTGTCTTTATAGGGTCCTGTGGTCTTGGCAAGGAGGGGGCATGGCCCCACCAGGGTTATTTCCAGCACATCCGCCATGGCCGGAGCTGCCGGCAGAGGTGGCAATTGTGGTTTGGGATGAACTTGGTCCCCCTATGCCCAGCCAGAGCCCACAAAGGGAGGGAGAAGTGGCTCCAGGCCATTGGGGATTTGTTGGTGGGCCCAGCCCTGCTGGCCTCGCAGCACCCAGCCCCCCTGGAATGGGTGGTGGGGCACTGGGGGCTCCTTGCTGTGCTCCCCAGCCACCCACTGCCCTGTCCCAGTTCCTACTGCTGGATCCCAGAATTGTCTTCTGTGACACGGGGAGACTTTCCTGCCAAAATCTGTGGGGTTTTCCTCCATGTGCAGGGCCAGCAGGAACTTGCTGGCCCACTTTTGGGGGACCAGCACATGCTTTTTCACCTGAAGGAAGGAGAGCAGGTGCCTATGCCCTTGGTCTCTGCACAGCTCCTCCCTGCCACATGCCACGGGCAGATGCTGCATGGCCAGGGCAGCTGGAGCCCCTGAATAACATTCCTTTTTCAGATCCTGACCACTTCTTGATCCTATAAATCCCAGCCCTGTCTTGAAAAGTGGAACTGGAGGCTTTAGGGCAGAGGGCGGACAAAACTGCTGAACCAGAGCCTTTGTCAGACAAACCCATAAAGTACAGAGTACGTGGGCCAAGCACGCAGCGGGAGCCAAGCTGGGAACAACACCCCCAATTTATTGAAATTCCATCATAGCAAGGGGAGGCAAACTGTTGCAGCCACTCTACCATGGGCTCTAATTGCAGAGGTTGGGGCGTGGTGAGAGTGGCCACTGCTGCTCCCCAGTTTGTCACAGGGCATGGCCTCTCCTTGGGGTGGAGACCATGGAAGCAGCTGCCCTCAGTGGCTGTTGGACTCAGAACCTCTTTCAGTCTTCACCAGGTGTGGGGGGACTCTCCTCATTCCCTGCCCAGCCCCAAGGAACAACCTGTTCATGCTGGAGGCACACGTCACTCATGAAGCTCTGCCAGGGAGATCCTGGGAGCCTTTGCTTCCACAGCCCACAAACTTCCAATGAGGCAGTAACAGACAACTCTGGGTGGGGAAAACCAGTCTGGTTCTAGAAGGTTCCACAGAAAAACATTAAATCCCTCTGCCACAAGCCCACGAAGTGGAGGCAGGGCCATTCCAACCTCTGCACAGACCCCCGGATACCTCAGGCTGCCGGGCGGGGACCAGGGCTAGAAAATAAACTTGGAGGACAGAATGAACGGTAATAAGGAACTTGGTGCAGCAGCTGCTGCCACATTTGCAATGGGCAGTGGTTTGAACATATGGAGACTGAATGAACCTGCAAGCACGGGCAGGAGCGTTGGCTGTGACCCACCCTCAGATGTGTGTGCTACTGCTTGTGGGCTCCTAAGGCCAGGGCACAGCCTGGCTTGGGGCTTAAGGCACTGAACTTTGTCTAACACACAGCAAAACCAGCTACAAAACCCCAAATGTAGCTTTGGAAACTGGAATCAGGCCTGTCACAACACTGAGTGGAGCAGATGAGAGCACAGACACTTTGTGACATTCTTCTCTTGTCTAGCTGAGTAGGAAATAGGGAATTGCCATCCATTTCCAAAGATCCCAATGATTTTTTTGTTTCTGCACCAAATCTGATCAAACTGTGCCAGTCCAGCAGCCGTGTCAGTCCCTCTGCAGTCACCAGTGGCCTGATGGGATGATTCTCATTTTGGGGTCTGTGCACACCTTGTCCCATCAATGTTTTGGGATGATGAACTGTCTCAGCAGAGCCCCTAGAATATCCTGCGGCCTCACTGGGGCTCCTGGAACGTCATGATGAGTTCTCGCTGCTCCTTACTGATTTCCTGGAAGGAACACAACAACAGACCTCAGCATGATGCTTCCCCCACCCTGCCACACTCAGGGCAGAATGTGGGCTGAGTGTGTCACATACTGCTGTCCCCTGCATGCACACAACACAACCCCATCATCTCCCCCAGGACCATCCCACATCCCACCCACTGCCCAGGGAGAAGCACCTGAGACCTCCAGAGAAAATGTCTACACCTAAAGTTTCAGCAGGACTTGGCTACCAGGAAGGTCTTAGGAGAAGTGGAGGGTTTGAAAGTCATTCCAGGCCTCACCGAGCCTTGCTCCAGCGGGTGCTGCGAGGAGGTTGGTTTGGTTTGGTCTGTTTTTACCTGCCAGGCCTGTTGGCGAGCCTGGATCAGCTGCTGCAACTCTGCAATCCTGTCCCTCCCCATCAGTACGGACTCGGCCACCTTCCTGTTCTCTTCCTCCTTCTCCCTGAGAACTCTGCGCAGGTGGGAGCGGTGCTTCAGGAAGTAGGGCACCATGGCGCTGCGGACGTCCTCCTCCGGGATCCCGCTGGGCCGCCTGGGCACACGGCAGCACGCGAGGCAGCCAGAGAGCAGAGAGCATTGGATGCCATCCTGCCCGGCATCGGTCCCACACAGCCCAGTCGGATGCCGAACTGCTGCCAGGGGGGATCAGCTCTGTGGCTCCCAGAGTTTCTTCTGGCACAAGGAATTGAGGACAGCCAGAGGGGACCCCAGTGTGGAGCCCCACTGGAGGGAACAGAGAACTCTTCCCCGAGCCTGGCCATAAGTGGATGCTTGGAACAAGCAGGATGTCATTCACGCCCTCAGCACAGAAACACAAAATCTTGTGTTTCTAGTTACAATCCCCAGTCTCCCAAATAGCACCTGCAGTGTCTGCTGAGGCCCCAAGCCAGGAACACAAAGAACACTTAGGAGAGCTCTGCTGTTGGACGGGTGCTGTGCCCAAAACATCCCATCAACCCTTTGGACTGGTCAGAATTGGCTTGTCCCCCCATCTCAGTGGCACTGACCTCCCTGCACTTAAGGAAGTGAATGGAAATGGATCCTGGACCCACAGATTAAACTGATTTTTGTGTGTTTTAGGCCCAGTGACATTGCTGTAAAGATACAGCAGCTTTCAGACCCTCCCTTGCAGCATGAGGCCAACAGGACACCCAAACATCACCCAGGAACCACCTGCTGCCCTTGTAGGAACACGACCCCCACCCTGGCCTTCCATACCATGCTGGCTCTTCCCGGTCCTTTGCCTCCTCCACGATCTTATCCAGTGAACTAAAGAGTCCCTCCAGGTTCCCTTCATTTTTCACCTCCTGGATCTCCTCCTGTGAAAGGACACCAGATGAACAAACACAGGCACCACTCTGCTTGTGAGCCTTCGCTGGTCAGGGAATTGTTTGGGTTCAAAGGGACCTTGAAGCACATCTTATTCCAACTTTCAGTATCCACAGGTTGCTCCAAGCCCTGTCCAACCTGGCCTTAAACTCTTTCAGGGATGGGGCAGCCACAGCTTCTCCGGGCAACCTGTGCCAAGGCCTCACCATCCTCTTGGGGAAGAATTTTTTCCCAATATCCTATCTAATCCTGCCCTCTGTCAAGGGGAAACCATTCTTCCTTGTCCTGTTCCTCCATCCCTTATCCAAAGTCTTTCCAGCTTTGTCCTGAATGAAGGGCCTACACCCTGGGAATCACCATCTCTGCTGGCATTTAACAGATGTGTGGATGTGGCACTTAGGGACACGGTTTAGTGGTAGACTTGGCAGTGCTAGGGAAATGCTTGGACTCGACAGTCCTAATGGTGTTTTCCAACCTGAATGATCTTACAGCTTTTTCTGGGGAAGAAAGAAGTCTGGAGAGCAGCATCAGCTTTCTGCTTTTGCCATTTAGGAAATGTATTTGCTGCCCTTAATATCAACCTGTTCAGCACTTTTTCACAGGGCTCTGAATCCCCTTTTGGACACTCCAAGCCCCTGCGCAGCTCCCCACACCCCCGGGTCGCTCCTCCGTTCACCTTGATGGACTCCTGTAGCTGGGAGATGAACTGATCATAAATGCTCCTGGTCAGCTGGGGCTGCAGCTTGTAGAAGCAGCGGTAGCAGTTGACAAACCTCTGGTAGCTGCAAGACCGATTGGGGGGGAGGAGGGCAGGATCAGTACTGGGGTCACGGTGGGGTCGGAGCCAGGGTTAGCGATGGGGCCGGGGTCAGGGCCAGGCTCAGAGCCGAGTGCAGGGTTAGCGAAGGGGCCGCGGTAGGGCCAGGTTCCGACCCGGGTGCGGGGCCGTTCCCGGGCATCCGGGTGGGCCCAGGGTCACGGCAAGGTTACGACCGCGGTCAGGGGTCCCTTCCCGCCCCGCGCGACCCCGCTCCCGCCTCACCTCCCGGCGGCTACCAGCTTCTCCAGGAACGTGTCCACCACGGTGGTGAACACCTGGGCGCGGCCCGGGGACGCCGCCGGGGTCGGGCCGCNCGGCCCGACCGCTCCCGGCTCGAACCCACAACGCGACAAAAACCGCCGCGATAAGAAGCTGCCGCCTCCCGGCGCGGGGCTGCGCCCGGCCCTGAAGCGAGGCAGCGTGACAAACCGTCCTTCTCTCCCCAGTCCCCGTGGAAAGGCCCGCCCTGCCCCCCAGCGACTGGGGCTCTCAATCGTTGAGAGAAATAAAACGATCAAGCCTGAAGAATTCAAAGAGGAGAGAAGCAAAGTTCAGCTCGGTTAAAGAATAAAAAAAGCGACATTTCCCATGTAACAGCCAACCAGGACCCAGCCCGCGTCCTCACGGCGGCTCTGGGTCACAGCTGCTTCCAGGCACTCCACACGTGCTCCAGCCGGTTTTCCCTGGCTCATTGGGCCACTGAGCAGCCACTTGCCACTGCGTTCTCAGGCAGCTCACATCCCTCTCCTAGTCCTAGTCCAAAGGCAAGGGGTGAAACCCTTTCTGTGACACGACAAAAAGCAGCAGCCTCCCCTGGCATGGAGAGTCATCTGCTTTTAAACGCAGGCACAGAACTGAAGGTCTCTCAAGTTTATTAGTTGTCAACAACGTTGCTGGTTACGAGAGGAACATTAAGTTTGACAGTGTCTCCTCACATTGGTGCTGCTGCCCCTCCACTCCACACACTGGGACTGGCCCTGCTGCACTTGGCAGAAGTCGATTGTTATTGTTCCTGTTAATATTAGTGTTACTACTGCCTTGTGATCTGGGGTGCTGTTGTTCTGCTTCTCAGAGCAGAATCTGTTATTAGAGCAAGAGCTGACTGCTGTCAGCTTTTAAACAAACAGGTGACCAGAGCAGGTGCAAAAAGTGCTGCTCCAACAATTCCACCAGTGGCTCCAGCATCCACTGCCTTTCTGAGCACTGCAAGAAACAAAAATGGGATGAAGAGGGCTTTGATGACCCACCCGCAGCCCCATCACAGCACTGCACCTTAGATTCAAGCCCTGTCCTTAGCAGAGAAGCCTCTCCCACCTCAGCAGCAGCTTCAGCACTCTCCATCTCCAGCAGGCATGGTGGCATGTCCAGTGCCTGCTGGGCAGGGACAACACTGGGATGAAGGGCAGAGCCACACTTGGTGAGTCCCCTCGGGAAGAGACAGTCAAGTGGAGCCCAGCAACAGCCACAGGTCGGCAGGATCAACACCTCAACCAAAACTCCTCGTTATAGCAGAAGGGGAATGGAGGTGGTGCACTCCGTTGTCTGGAGGTGCATCCCGAACCCCCCGGACGTGGCTAACTGGGACAAGCAGACAAGCACCACTTGTGGGCTGGTGGCACGAAAGGCAAATCTCAACCACCAAGAGCAGCAGAGTACAGTCAAACAATCCCTTCCCTCCCCCTCCCCAAAAAGCAGCCTCTGGTTTCATCCCCCTTAAGTTTTCACCTGGTAAAACACACAGACCATAGCTCAGGCTTCTGATCCAGCAATTGTGCAAAACATTATCCTTGCCCTTCCCAAACTGGATGAGCAGAATTTAGACTCATGAAGTGAACCATCACTTCTTATTCAATATGAACATGCCTGTCAGGTTTGAACTGGATCAAAAGCCAGCATAAGGTTTTTCCTTCCCCACCTCCCATCTAATTGTAGCTCAAACCCTGTTCAGTTCTCATCCAGCTGCTGGCAGCACCACAATCAGACACTTCCAAACTAACTAAAGTGGGAAGTGGCTGCAGCCACTCTGAACATGCAGGATTGACACACTGAACAAGGCCACAGGACAACCATTCAGCTCCCCAAAAATCAGAATAAGCTTCCCTAAAATAAAAAAAATTAAATTACAACAGATTAAAAACACAAGTTAGGTGTCAAAACCGCCATCAGCTAATTCTAAACAGCCAGCTCAGCTCCTGACTTGCTATCAGTCAGTTTGCTGTTTGGAGGATGAGAGGGAACGTTTTCCAAGAATATACAAAACAAGTATGTAGATCTATTCAAAATGCAGGAAATTAGGTCTGAAGTGGTTCCAGGTTACTCTTGTCTCACATCTTCTAGAAATAAATGCAGGTAATTGGAAAAAGTCACTTGTCTATTTTCTGCTTACAGCCTCCCACAGCACAACTGCCACTAGAGACATCCCACCAGAGGGTCTGGTTGCAGGCTGTGAGACTCCTCTCCGTGGAAGTTTGGCAAAGACGAAAATAATTTAAAGAGAATAAACTGGCTTTTTGCTTAAGCCAGTAAGTCTTTAATTTAAAAAAAAAGGAATCAATAACTTGCCAGGATGCGTTCATATACCTGGAATGGACTGCCACTTTGGCAGGCAAACAACACTGCCAAAGGTCACAGTTTAAGCAAAACCAGCAGCAGACCATGGTATGACACTCAGATCTAAAGAGGTGAAGTGCAGTTGCTTTTGCGTCTGCCTTGTGCTGTGAAAGCAGCCAGAGACAAAGGCACAGCAGCTGTGTCGCATCCCAGGCTCTCCCCTGCAACAGTCCAAACTCAGAGGGTTTACAGGAAGGTTCTCCTCCACCAGCTGCCTCTACCAGTGCCTTGAGTCCACCAGCTCTGGGCGCAGGCTCAGCTTCTTCAGCGTTTCATACCCCACCACGATGACGATGGTGGAAGGAGTGGCCGAAATGATGCGGGCAGAGAGGCCTTTAGTCAGCCCCCAGGGACCTTCCTCTGCAATGAGCTGTTTGAAAGTGAGAATGATGGAGCTCTTGCCTTCCACCTGCAATGCCAGAACAAACATTGACAGAGCTGCCAGACTCCATACTGAGCTGCTCTGGGACACTGCTGCAACTGAACACTCTGGAGACAACAGATCAGCCAGTCCAACAGCCTTGATCTGGTCTCCAGAACTCCCTGAGGAGGGGAGCAAAAAAAGCACAAAGTCCTAAGGAGGCAGCAGGAAGCACCTCTCCCTTTCTGAAGGGAAAGCCTGTCTGAGCAGGTCATGCCAGCACTGCAGGCCTTGCTCCCTGGGCTCCTCGTGCTAATGCTGAGGGCTAATTAAGCAGCTACTACCCAGGATGAAAGGCCCAGGGAGAGCAGGGAAGCAGCTCACCTGAAACCACAGAGATCAGAGAGCCGAGGCTGAACCCCACCCCGCACTGTGCCAGGCATGCTGAGCTCTTACCTGGACCCGAGCCCTCACCACATCCATGGGGTTGGTGAGTGTGGAAGCTGTTGCAGCCGCAAGTGGCCCTGATATTGCTTGCAGAAGGAGGTGGGGACAGTCTTTAGGAGTCAAACTCGAAAGCTGTTCTGGGAACAAGATAGAGAGAGGAAAGTTTCAGGCTTTCAGTGGCCACTTATCACTTCCTTAACTCCACCCTGTAACTCCAATTGATTTGCAGTGGGCAGAATCCCTGATTTACAGCCTGCCAACTCCTCCCACAGAATCTCAGAGTGCTGCTTCCTACACCAACCAGAAAGCTGGCACAGCACAGGGAGCTGGACTCATCACACCGGTGGCTCCAGAACACTCTGCATGCTTTGTCCCACAGCCTCCCATCAGCTGCCACATTGGCTCCCAGGCTTGTGGGGCAAACTGGATAGAATGAGCTTCCATGTCCCCAAAAAAGGGCAGGAGAATTACCCACCCTCTTTAGAAGGTGGGGGAAGCCTCCTCAAGACAAAGCTCCGTTGGAAGGTGTCTGCAGAGATTTGCACAGAAAGCTGTCACTACTGGGCACGCTGTCCAGGAGATACCCTGGTATCCCACTGTGGATCCTTAAGGAGAAAAGCACCATGTAGTTCTTATCCCATGAGAAAATCCCAGATTTCCTCACTCTGCTCCTGCTGCCTGGCCAATAGGATTTGAATCTCCCACACTTTTATTGGTTAAAGTTGGACAGAAGACTGTTCAAAAGCCCCATTTTTTTCTGGACAATGAGGAAGCCTGTCTGGCAGGAGGGAAGGAAGTGGCTCTGTTCGAGACCTCAAACACTGACTGGAATCAGGGCCAGCGGTGTCCTTTCAACCCGAGGAGGGCTCAGTGACCTCTGCTGCTGCTCCAGGGACAAACGACTGGGAAATGCAGCCAAAGCAGAGATTCATTGACAGGTGGGGCTCGTGTTTCCCATCATCTTGATTTCCACTGAGAAGACAGGGAAAGAGCAAACATCTGGAAGCTGAGAGCTCTGGTCTCTCCACAACAACTGCCTTGTTCCTGCATACCTTCTTTGATCCCTTTTGGCATGAAAATCTTACAGTTAATACAGTGGGTTTTGGTCTTATAAACTGTTGACATGGAGACTGATGGGAGCACTCCCACAAAGCACAGACCAACATGCCAAGCTGCCACTGCCATTTAAATGCAGCCCGGATGCAGAACCAATGCTTCCTATAGCTACCAGAACTCTGGAAAGCAAACAGGACCTTTGAGACATTTGGATTTTTAAGAACAGCTGACCTCCAAGATGTACTTTAGACCCAGTACAGCAAAACCCAAACTGCTCATTACCACCATCTTTTGACAGAAATTAGGTAACTAGACACCTAAAAACCACGTGCAAAGCTGCATGGCAGAAATCCAAAGGATCATCAGAGGCGGAAATAAACCTCAGCTGGCCAATACCTTTAGACTTTGGAAACACCCTAAGGAATATGAGAACTGAGCTAGGGAGGAAGAACATTCTACTGAGTGCAGTTTTTCATCACAAGACTCAGTGCCAATTTTAAAGTTGCCAAAACCGAAGCAATACCTGGCAGAAAACCGCGCAAGATTTGGTCCTTGTCTCTGCCTGTTGTTTGGTTTTGCCATGAGATTTGGGGCTCTAAAAGTCCCTTTGCCATATATGAGATTCCTGAGTCCACATGAACTGAAAGATGAAAACTGTACTTACATGGTGGCTCCAAAACTCTGCCTAATAACACAAGAGCCTGCCTCACTCCTGTGGAGAAGGCATTATTTGGGATTAGTGGAAGAGAAAGTTAAAGCAGATGCTTAAAGCCACACTTGCCTAGAGCCATCCAGTTCTATGTCCTATAGCACTTGGACCCCTTGTTCTGGATTGAAACACTGCTGTTCTGTTAAACTTCCACCCAAACCTGCAGAATTCTTACAAAACCAGATATAGCTCCTTAGTTCAGGACAGATTCTGCTCCCACCCCCAGAGAGAAAGCGAACCACACTGAATCCAGAGTGTCAAGAGCCAATCTGAGGGGCTCCTGGGATAAGATACATTTCAAGCCTCCTTTCACTTACCAGCATAGAAGTGGTAGAAGGGCCACCAGACTGCACTGTTAGGAATATAAGTGAGCAGCGAGGCCACATAACCCCTGTAAAATCCTCTAAAACCGTCAGCCTTGAAAATCTGTATAATGATGTCCTTGGTTTGGCCAAAGACCAGCAGACGCTTGCCGTCTTGGTTCTGCACTTTGAACCTGCCCATGCTTTCCCCCTTCCTCTGCATCATGAGGTGCTGGGAGATGACATCGATGGGCACTGTGATGCTCTGGGCCACCAGGGAGGCTGAGCCGCCGGCCACCAGAGACTTCACAGCGTTGTTGTTGTTGTACCGTGACACGTACTTCCGAGTGAGTTCATATGTTGTCACGTAGCACTGTCCTGAGATCAGGGTGAAGGTGTTGACCAAAAAACCACGGTAGAGCCCAGCCGTCCCTTCCGTCCGCAGGATTTTCACAAAGGCATCGAAAGTCCCGTTGTACAGGCTCTTGCCCTTCTGAACCTGCAACCGCGTCCGGATGAGCGTGAAGGGGTAAACGCTCACCCGGATCATCATAGTCATGCAAATCCCAAACACATAGAATTTCCTTTTGTCCAGGTGCTCCCACTCAATGATGGGGATGTTGCGTTTGTCCTCCATGGCTCCTTGAGGTCAGGCAGGAGAGGTCCAGATCTCCCTCAAAGGTACAGAGCAGATCCAGGCTCAGCCTTCCAGCCTTGACCAACCAGACTGCAAGCGCTGGCACCTGAAATGAGAGACCCCTTGGGTAGAGGACAAAGCCCCATTCGCTACAGCCACCCACATCACCTCAAACTTTGCTGACTCTCCTCAAGCACACAGCAAGCCCTTGCACAGCCTTGTGCCAGCCGAGCAGAGGGACTGCTCTGGTAACCTCCAGAGGCAGAGCCCTACCATGATGGTGGGGCTGATGGTGACAGCTTCTGATGTCACCGTGGCTGTTTTCTGAGCTCCAGCAGCAGCTGGCACACGTGGCAGCTCTCACCACAGCACAGACTGCTATGTGGAAAAGCAAAGCTCCCATGCTTTGGGAAGCAGGCTGAGAATCAGCAGAGGAGCACCCCTCCAGCAGCACACACACCTTTTAATGGACACGCAAGATCAGGGATGGCAAACCAAAGCAGCTTCTCCCCAGTCATTCCAGGTCTGTGACATTCCCAGGTGTCAGGACGGCATTTTTCAGTTCCAGGATCTGTACAAAGAAGAAAGTGACAAGTCCTTTTGTGTTCCTAGACTCCCTGCACAAATTAGACACATTTCTTTGGGCACTTCTATTCTTATCTTCCTAAAGCTGGAGGGTGATGAGAAGGTGAAAAGAACAACAATGGGAAAGCAAGGCCAATGCAAAACAGCCATGTAGAGTCCCCACATTAATGACCAAGACCCTGAAAAGAAAGGGTTAAATCACAGTCAAGGATCTCTCTGTTGAGCTGTTTGTCAGCTGCATGAGCAAAGTTCACCCCCCCTTCCAAGACTTCATCGATGCTCCTGGTCTGATAACCCCCCTTACACTGCCAGCTGTGCTCAGAGCACCAGGAATGGGGAGGATGAGGAGGGAGGGGCTGGTTCAGCCTCCCCCAGCCCCAATTGCTCATCACCATGTCCCAGCAGGTACCAACTGCTTCTCCACAACCAGGCTCCTGGTACTTTCAGCTGCTGTAATTAGTAAATTAACTTGCTGCACGATTAACCAAGCTTAGGCTAAGGGAACCTACACACAGGCAACAAGAGAAGGGCAGGTCAGAGAATCACCCAACGCAACGGGGACCATTTCACTGCCTGTAAGGATTGACTTTCTGTATGAAATTAAAAAAAACCCTCGAGTGTTTGGGTGGCTGAATTTTTGGGAAAGGCTTGACTGCAGCTGGATCAGAACTTGCATTCCTGGCGCTGACAAATGGCTACTGGAAGCGTGTGCCCAGGCACGAGCTGAACTGCTGGAGAGCAGAGCTAGAGCAAGAAGCAGGAACACGGACAAGGGAGGCGAAACCTGAGATCTGAAAACATGTTCACCAAGTGAGAACTCAAAGGGATGGGCAGTCACTACCACACACCAGTTTGGGGGGCACTTTACATTACCAAGCCACAACATCAGTGCCTAAAGGAGCTCCAAGGGAGAGGGACTTGGGACAAGGGCCTAGAGTGACAGAACAGGTGGAATGGCTTCCCACTGACCAAGAGCAGGGTTAGATGAGATATTGGGAAGAAATTGTTCCCTGTCAGGGTGGTGAGGCCCAGAAAAGCTGTGGCTGCCCCATCCCTGGCAGTGTCCAAGGCCAGGTTGGACAGGGCGTGGAGCAGCCTGGGATAGTGGAAGGTGTTCCTGCCCATGGCAGGGGGTGGGATGGTATGGGCTTTAAGGTCCTTCCAACCCAAACCAGCCTGTGATTCTTGGGGAAATGTCTCAACACTTCAGAATTCATGAAGAACTCACGCAGGCCAGAGACACTGTTAGAAACAGAGTAACAACTGGAAGTTTACCCCAGCACAGAGAAGAAATTACAGTTACGAAATTAAGGCAGATCAGGGGTGGGATGGGTGTCCCATTAAGTGACCATTTCACTGCCCCTCGGCCAACAAAATATTTGCTGAACGGGAGCAAACAGCTTTACAGGCTACCACAGCTCCTGCAGATGGACAGGAGAGTTAAAAACACCCAAGGGCATCTGTGTGCAACATCTTTACCATTGTAAAGAGAGCTACACTTCACCCTTCCAGGCAATTGCTTTGGCAGTTAAGGCAGAACAAACACGACAGCCTGGCTAAACAAAGCCTGGGTTGCTTTAGTTACAATTACAGCCTTACTGGGTTTGCTAATACTGACATGATTTGATGCACAAAGTTTCTTGCACAGGAATTATCTGCACACAGCACCGATGAAAACATGACTTGGCTCTTGCTAGAAGTCCTACTAGCTTAATATTTCATTTAAAAAAAAAAATAAAATAGAGTCCAGCCAATATGATTTCCTGGTGAAGCCTGAGGGTTTAGTCCATACTCCAGATTCCTCTGCCACCCAGGGACAGAACTGAGCTCCCCACAAAGGAAAAGGAAGGGCTGCCTGCAAAAAACGTTCTTATTACTGCAATATGGAAACCAAAATAACAATAATAATAATAATGAAGTATCCTTGATCTTTATTTAATTTTATGTGCTCCAGTGCTTTGGATTTAGAATTTTAGCCACAACTTCTTGAGGAAACAGCTGCACTTTCTCTAAACTCTCCCCAATAACTCCTCTCATTCAGGATCTGAATTAGACAAAGCCACTTTAACCCCACAGTTCTGAGGCATTCAAAGTCCCTCCTGTGTGGAAGAAGGAAGGAATCCTGGCAGCTCCAGGGCTGACCAGCATGGCTGCAATTCTTACTTTGCCAACATAAAGAATTTTGCTCAGAGCATTTAATCTTCCAGACATTTAGACCAAGGCCTTGCTCAGGGCAGGGATCCCATCACACTCATTAAGCAACTCCTTGATCATCTTTCAAGCAATTTTATTAATGGCTACATCACCTGAGGATTTGGGACCTGCCCTCCAAAACAAGGTATAAGCACACCATAGCTCACACATCCTTAAACTCTGGAGCAGCTTCCATACCAAAACCATCCCTCAGTGGTTTCTTTCCACCATGCACAAAACAGCATTTCTTGAACTTCTGCCTGGAAATCCAAGTAAGGGATACCAAGCAGGGTGTCCCTGCTCCTGCTCTCTGGTATGGGCACAGCCTCAGTCTCCTATACACTGAACTCAACTTAGTATAAACCTCCCCAGTTTATGTCCTTTTAATGCCACCCTGTCAGTCTGGTCCCCAAACCGCTCTTCACTACAGCTGGAGCTAAAGATGATCCTTTGGCAAACACAGACAGGGCCTTTGTGTGCCCCAGGCAGGGATGTGTCCTGCCCAGCATGCTAATGCCTCAGCACCCGCCTGGGAACCATCCGGAGTCAATGCCGAGGCTGCCTGGCATCTCCTTCAGCAAAGAATCACAGAATAGTCTGAGTTGGATGGGACCCAGAAGGGCCATCGAGTCCAGCTCTTGAGCGAATGAATTATTCGGGGACTGAACCTTGACCTTGGTGTTATTAGCACCATATCCAACTCACCGAGCTAAGCTAACCACTGTTCGCTCCTTAAATTCGCCCCACGGTGGGAGCGGATACACACCCGCGGGGGAGTCCTGGCAATAACCCCAGCCCCGCTGAAAACCCGCAGCTCGCCGGAGCAGCTGTCGCTCTGTAACCGATGTGGCAGCGGCATCCTGATGACAGCATTTCTCTCCCCAGCACCCCCAGCTCCGCGGACAGGAGCCCCTGCACCCTCCTACCCCCCGAGCGAAACCACCAACGCTGATCCCTGGTCTACAAAAGCTCGGCCGTACTCTGAGGCCGTGAACAGCGGCAGAGCTCGATCCGGGATCCTCTCAAGGTCACTGCCGGGCCAGACGCGTCCCCAGCACCGCGGCTCCGTGTCGCGGGGGTGTCCCCGCTGACCCCAAGCCAGCTTTACCCCTGCAGCCCCGGGGGGCTCCGGCCACTTCCCTGTCTACCCCGGGGAGAACTTCGGCCTCTGCCCTGGGGAGGGTCCCTGAACCCTCCAGCTTCTTTCCCCGCGGTCGTTCAAGCCCTGTCCCGCCTGCCCCGGGGTGCCTCGCCGAGGGGGGCTCCGGGCCATGCCCCATCTGCCCCTGCACCCTCCTGCACCCTCCCGGGGTCTTTCAAGGCCAAGTGGGTCTCACACCAACCCCCTCCCCTATCCCAGTTTTCGTGCACCCCTCGCCAGCCGCCCCCTCTCCCTCACCTGCCGCCCTCCCGTCCAGCCGCGCAGCCNCCGCCCGCCCCGGCGCCGCGCCGGGCCGGGCCGGGCCAGGCCGGGCCACCACCGTTAGGCCCTGAGGCACCGCTGCTGGCCCAGGCCAGGAGCTCTCCCCAGCCCCGCCACCTCCTCACCTCACGCCGGCGGGAAGGACCCCCGACGACTCCCCGGCCGGCCCGGCCTCGCCGCCCCATGGCCGTTCCCTGGCCGGAAGTGACCGGCGGCGTCAGCAGCCGAGCGCCGCCGCCATCTTGGGAACGGGCAGAGGCCGCCCCGGAACTTCTCATGCACTTCCGGCCCGCAGTAAAGAGGGCGGCGGGGGGGGGCACGCGCCTTAAAGGGACCGCGCCGAATTTCGGCTCTTAAAGGGCCAGCGGCCGTCAGCGGCCGCGTGCGGGTCCTGTGTGCCACGTGCGGAGGGGCCGGGACGCGGCAAGGAGCGGAAGACATCACAGATGCACGCACAGGAAGGGAGTGATGGGCGAGTGTGAGAGAGTTGTCCCCCAGTCCCCACTCTGCCGGCCCCTGACTGCACGTGCACACCTGGTGCAGACTGCACAGGAACCCGTGTCCTTACACGCCCATGCGTGTGCACACGTGTTGCCCTGGCCCAGGCCTTGCAAACCCCCACGCACATTGCTCAGAAGTCCCCCAGGGCTGCTCCATGGACCCAGCAATGTGAGGCATTAAGTTTTCCTTTTTTAATAAAAAAGCAAAGAGCAGGAAAATTTACAGCTGGTTTGACTTTAAAAAGGCAGATCAAAGCCATTGGAAATGGGATGGGGGGTGGGGGGGACAGCTAGGGAGAAGTGTGGAGCTCTGCCACTCTGGGTCGGGATCATACAGTGTTGGGGGGTGGGTGGTAGTGCGGGGCGAGTGCCCATGGGGTTGGCTTACGGAGCTCATTGAGCACAGCTTGCCCCATGTTGAGGTTTTTGTGGAACCCTTTTGTGGGTTTTTTCTCTGGGGCAATACCAGTGTCATCATCCACCATTTCCAGCCACCCCCACCCCACGTCCTTGCCCCATGGCCATGTTTCTCCTCTGTAACACATCCTTTGCCTGTTCGCATGACCTTCTTTCTCCCTCCACTCTCTCCCCTTGCCACTCCCACTGCTCCTAGGACCCATTCTACCCCCTCCCCCAGAATGTGAACCTTAGGTTAAAACGGGTGTATTAAATAAAAAAAAACAAAACAACACCAAACACAAAAACCCGTTCACATTCACACCCCTCCCTATATCCCTCCTCCCCAGGGTTTCCCTGACCCACTATCAGTGTCACGCCGTGTCCCCTGCTGGCGCGTGGAGTCGGTTGTTGTCACTGTCGATGTCCCCATCAAGCTGGAGGCAGCAAGCATGGGAGCCTTCATCCTCCTCCTCCTCCTCAGTGGCAGCTCCAGGTGCTGGGGGCTCTCTGGTGTCCCCGTTGAGGGGCACCTTCTCCCGGTGGCGGGATGGGGGACTGTGGGGTGTGCTGCAGCCCCGCACCTTGTTCCGAGCTTTAAGCTGGTCACGGTAGGCGAGGAGGGCCAAGCAGGCAGCCACGGTCAGTGTCACCGCCAGCAGCACTGTCACCGTGACAAACTGAGGCCAGTATGACCGGGGGATGCCAGGGCCCGAGGACCCCCAGGCCAACTCCTCATCCAGCCCATCTCCCAGGGCCTCCCCACCAGACTCCCTGAGCTGGTAGTGAGCCACGGTCCAGGTGTAGCCGTTCTCTGTGGCCTGGCACTTGTAGGTGCCGGCCATTCCCTGCTGCATGATGACCACCAGCGTGTGGTCCGGGAGCAGCACCGTGTGCCCCCGGGCACTGCTGGGCTGCTGCCAGCTGTAGGTGGCCAGTGCGGAGGGGCGGGGGCACGGCAGCTGGACCACGGTGTTCAGCTGGGGGCTGAGCCCTGTGGATGCGGAGAACAGGGTGACATGGTGCACCCTATGTGCCCCTCCAACCCCTTGTGCCCCATCCCGCTGTGCTCCCATACTCAACCCTGTACGGCAGGATCCTCTGGTGCCCCCCAGGATGGGGGCATGGCTGCACTCCTCCCACGGTGGCATGTGGTGACCGGGTTCCCTGCCTCAACGTCCTGCAGCCACGCACTCCTGCGGCCGGGAGAGCGAGGTCAGCATCCCAATGACCTCCACACTCCCTTCCCATTCTCGTCCCGCTGCTCACGCGTCCTCGGTGGTGGCCATGTGGGCAGGCCGGCAGGAGCCCTCGGGGCTGTGCCAGGCGCAGTAAGGGTCCCGTGCCAGCACGCACTCGGCACAGCTCCGGTGCAGGCTGCAGTTGGCCAGTGGGATCTGCAGGACGCCTCTGGAGTAGCCCACATAGAGGATGCCCTGGGGAGGGAGAGGCGCAGGGCTGAGCCTCCCCCCAGCCTCTGGTGCCAGTGTCAGATGGCTGTTGGGTGATCACATCTGCCCTACCTTCCCTGGGGCCAGCAGCAGGTTCTTCACCGGCTCTGGCATTGCAAAGAGCTGGATGCTCTCCACGATGTGGGGACCCTCAGGCAGCTGCACTGCCTTGTGCAGGAGACCCTCGGCTGTGGGGCACAGGGGACATCACTGAGGCTTCGGAGCCAAGGGAAGGGTTGGGGGGGTGACCCTGTGTGCACCCCTACATAAACCCACCTGTGGCCAGGAACATGACGCGATACAGGGTCCCCAGGATGCCGCGAATCTCATGTACTGTGATGCGCGTGTAGGTGACGTCCGACTTCACCAGGAGAGGCCGCCCCTGGATGGGTGACACCTTCCCGTCCATCAGGAAATGGTCCTTCATGAAGGTGAGGGCTTTGTCAGAGGAGGGACCCATGGAGCACTGTGGGGGGAGAGAGAGGTCTGTGCTGGTGAGGGAAACTGAGGCATGGGGAGGGGAGGATGTGCTGCATTACTGCACTCCCCTGTGCCAGCGTCAGTGGGGTGCAGAGGGACCCCTCTCATTTCTCACCCTGCTTGCAGTGCAAGCACACAGGGCAAACTGGGATAGACAGACCCCATCTCTTGTGGACCAACATTGTCCCCTGGAAAGTCCAGTCCCCCTGAGTGGGCAGCACTCACACTGCCGGGCCGGGGACTCATGTCAGGGCCACTGTAGACGGTCCAGCGAGAGCTCTCCTTGTTCAGCTCCTTGTACTTGCCCTCGAAGACCTGTTCCAGATCCTCCTGGCTGTAGGCACAGACGGCGGCACTGCCTGCCCTGCCCGCCTGCCTGCAGGGAGGGACAGCCAGGTGGTCAGCGGCAGGGCACAGGCCCCTGGACTTCTTCCACGCCCCTGGGCACTCACCACTGCGAGGTGAAGACAGCATAGAAGTCAGCACGGCCGTCGTGGCGGAGCAGGGCAAAGGCATGGTGGATGATGTTGAAGGGGAAGCGGCCAGCCTGGGAGCACACCAGCTGCGCCTTCAGGAAAGTTGTCCACTTCTTCTGCAGCACCTTGTCTCCCCCTACATCGCTCTGTGGGAGCCAGAGGGTGCTCATTACCAAGGTGACAAGATCCGGTTACTCCCTTCGTCCCCTGTCATTGTCCCCCAACAAGGTGCCATCATCCCATCTCTATCGTCGTTGCTGATCACAGTACAACTATCGTCCTCATTATCGTCTCCTGTCGTTGTCCCACACTGTTATCACCCCCATCACTGTACCCCCATTGTAGCCCACCATCATTCCCTGCTCTCACCCCTGCACACACCTTGCAGACACGGGCCACCCGCGGCACCAGGAGCCGCTCAAAGAAGTCGAACTCGTCCGCTGTCTCCTCGAAGAAGAAGTAGACCTTGTCGTCCCCAGGTATGCTGAAGGAGGCCACGAAGGCGGCGTCGGCTGCAGGCACAGCCAGGCAGGTGGGTGAGGAGCTGGAGCCGGGGGGGGCTGCAGGCACCTCCCCAGGAATCCTCCCCAGGACCTTCCCTCTGCTCACCCGAGAGCCAGCGGAGGAAGGCGTCTGTCTTGAGCAGAGTGCGGGTGCCCAGTGAGCGGGAGATGATGGGCTCGTTGCCCTGGAAGTTGTTCATGGTGCCAGCATAGAGCTCTCCGTCTGCCCAGGGACAGAGTGGGGGGTGAGCCATGGTGAGGACCCCCCACCCTTGCCCTCCACTTCATCCCAGGGACGGGTGCCCACCCATGAGGCCACTGGCCCCATACTCACCCACCAGCAGGGCCGTGTAGGTGTGCTGGGGATCGAAGGGGCACTGGCCCTTCCCATCCAGGAAGGGTTGTCCTCTGCCACTGGACATCAGTGTGAAGTTTTCCAGGTGCTGTGGAAAAGGGGAGAAAAATCAGCCGAAGGAGTGAAAACAAACCCAAATCTGTAGGGAATGACTGGAATACCTTGCAGACATGGGGTGGCCTGTGTCTTCAAGGTGGGTGCAGGGATGATGACAGGAGGTGATGACAGAGGATGCTGGGGGTACCCGACCCCTGTCACCTTCCCTCATTTTTGTTTGGGAAGAGGCAGTCCCCACCATGTGCTCAGCACAGAGGAAACTGAGGCAGGGACAGAGAGCCTGGAGTCACCGGAGGGGACCCAAAATTGGGGTTTCCCTGCCAGACAAAGAGTTGCTGGCAATTGAGTGAGAATCATCAAGGGTTCCTTTAGCTTAGCAGATGGGACACAAAGATGTCCCTTTCGGGGGGAACACCCAGCTCCCCCATCCCGGGAAAACCCCATGATGAAATTCACTTCTGGGACTGTATTTTGTAGATCCTCACAGCAACACTACAACCCGCCCAGAGACCCCCTGTACCCTATCCTGGGGAGGACACTCACAATGTAAGTGCACGCAGGGCTGAAGGCATAGGTCCCACAGATGTAGAGGTGGGTCTGGTTCAGGGCCACCAGGACTCGGATGAAGTTGAAGCACTCGGTCTGATGGGGAAAGAGCAGAGTTGGGTGCTGAGCACCCCAGTAGCTTTATGGGACCCCTGAGCCCCCACAGGGCCATCTCACCTCTTGGCTCTTCTTCTTAAAAGCACATTCAGAGGTTTTCTCATCTGTGGGTCCCCACATTATCTGCAAAGGGAATGAAGATGTCCCCGGGCTCTTGAGCCCAGCCCCATGGGGAAACTGAAACACAGTGGAGGCGCCTTCCACCCCCACCCCAAAAGTGGTGGCTACTCACCGAGGCTTTGGCACGGATGCTGCCAGGGGTGCCAACAGAGAGGGCCAGCACCCAGTCACGTGCCCCCACGTAAAGCTCCTCCTTGCTCTCATCCAGGAGGAAGATGTCATAATGGGAGATGTTATCCTGGCTGAAGTGGGTGAGGGTCCGCCGGGGGTCCCCTGGCAGGAGCAAAGGGGGTGACAGGGGCCAAGGGGTCACACACATACCACCACCATCACCCGTGTGTGGATGTGGCAGAGTTGCCATTGCGGCTCATGTTACATCTCACAGGAAATGGAGTGCAGCTCTTCACCTTCATCTCCCACATCACCATCACCCCTTCAGCCTCCATATCCCACCTCCCCCTGTCCACGTCCTACTGCAAGAGCTGAACATCCCCAAGCTGCAAACCACCAGAAATGGGGTGCATTTTCCCCAAGCTGTGCCTGTGGTGCTTTGGGGCCATGGCCAAGGGCAGTGCTTGGGGGATGCACTGCCCCAGAGTGCCACCCTGGAGGGACTACAAGCTCCCGAGGTGCCTGACTGGAGGGGTCACGAGCCCCCAGGGTGCCCTTGGGCACAGCCAGGGGCTGCAGATTCTCATTCATCACCACGAGGCACCGAAACTGGGGGATTTTTGCAATTCTGGGCATGGCTGCATGGGGAAAGGGAAGTGACAGTGCAGTCAGGGCTGGAATAGCACAATCTTGCCATGGGGCACAGACCCTCTTGCAGCCCAATTGCCACACGACAACCCACCCAAGCTCTTGCTTTGCCACCTGGCTTTCAGCTGGACATGCCGTGCTCTGTCCCTTCCAGAGGCAGCTTTTCCTCCCCCCAGGGTGACCCTGAGCAGACACTGGGTGCCAGGTAGTTGACAAAATCACTTTTGGATCTGGCCCATTGGGTGTTGGGGTGCCAAGCAGCCTCATCTACTCTCATCCCCCACTGCATCACCTGCCACCACCAGCACTATCCCCAACCCCACATGACGGTCAGTGATGGGGGGCACCCCAAGGTTCCTGATGCTGGATGCTCAACCCTGGGGATGGACACTCTCCCACACAGAGGTTGTGTGTCCCTCTCCCCAGCTGTCCCAGCTCTTCCCGGTGCCCCTGCTCCCGGTGCCATACTCACCGCTGGGGAAGGTGACGCGGGGCAGGGGCTCTGCGCAGAGCATGGCAGCCGGCACCACCACCCCACAGAGCAGGCGAAGGGCGGCGGGCATGGCGGGGGGCGGCAGGGATGCGCCCCGAGAGGGTCCCACCACCATCCCTGCGGGGAGGGCGAGGGTGAGGGCACACGCTGCTGGGCTGCGTGTCACTTCACCCGGCGGAAACAAGACAGGGGAAGCAGCACCCGGCAGAGAGGTGGGGGATGGGGGGGCCCTCAGTNCATGAACTTCCCACTGCTACACGGGAAGTCAGAGATGTCCCCTCACCCTCTGGGGCTTCTGCACCGGGGACCCTGGCACAGACGTGTCCAGATGCTCCTGCCTTTGCCCCCAGAGCCTCAGAGCCTATCCCCATCAGGGGTTCCTCTCTCTGCCTCCATCAGTTATCAGAGCGTCCACAAAATGGGGGGGAACACCCACGGGAAGAACCCCCTTCTTGCAGCTCTTTCTGCAGCTAATGCCAGAAGCATTGGGGAAAGAGCCACGTCTCAAGAACCTCATGGTCCCCAGGACCCCTTTGCTGATGGTCACCGTGTCCCCAGCGAGCGGCATTACCTCTCTGGCGGGCGAGGACAGAGCCGCTCACCTCCACCCCTGGAGCATGGGCACCAGGCAGGCGCCTGAGCCCTGGGGGCTGTGGCCACGAGACTCCCGTGGGCCCATGCCCTGGATCCAGCTGAAGCGTGGCCCTGCTGCCAAGCTCCCAGCCCGGCTCGCGCTGGGCTCGCTGCAGCCCGGCCCAGCCCAACCCAACCCTGCGTGGCTCCGCCGCAACTGTGGGAACCTGAAAGTCCTGCTGTAAGAGGACGAGCCTCGGCAGGTTGGGGCAGTGGGCGCCTGCGCCCGCCTCCCCTGCCTCGCACTCCCGCAGGGAGAGCAGCGAAGCCTGGTGGAGGCAGCTGAGATTGGGAACCAGGGAGCTCTGCTCCTCCAGCTGGACGCCCAGGGGGTGACATGGGGGAGAAAGATGTGCTCAGATGCCTGGGTTTGCTTGCTGGGGAAATCTTTGGGGTGAGGAAAGCAATGGCATTTTTCCTGTGGATTGTGCAGACCAACAGCAGGCCTGAGCATCACCCCAAAACCAGCCCCGTGGGGACAAGCAACACCCAGAAAACCAGCCTTCCAGGGCTAAGCATTGCTCCCCACAAACAGCCCCATGGGGCAGAGCATCACCCCCACAAAGCTCCCGAAGCTGTTCCAGGAACCCGCCTCCCTGGTGATTCCATCCTTAACCCCAGGCTGCTCTGGGATGGCTATAGGCAAGAAACCCCCCAAAGCCAAAGCTCTGGAGTTCCTCAACATCACAGCCATACCTGAGGTACCCCAATATCCTCTGGACAAGGCTGAGGAGCATACTGCCCTGTTGGGGCCTTCTTACCTGCCTCTCCCGTCCCCACAGCAGCCTGCTGGGACATAGAGCCCTGGGAGGGCAGCGTTGTCCTCACCACCTTGCTTGGCTGGGACAGAAGCTCCTTGTGAGCACAGAAAGTAGGTTACTCTGCCCCGGATTTCCCACTTGGCAAAGGGCTGGCTGAGGGACGGGGCCGCACGGAGCCTTGGACCGGCCGCATTGTTCTGCCCTGGGCCAGAGCCACCGAGGCCGCAGAGGGGGAGGAGGGATGGGAAAGGGAGCAGAGGCTCCTTGGTGAGGCTGAAGGCTCGATTAGGGCTCTGGTGGGGCTGAAGGAAAGCGCCAGAGTGTTCCCCAGCATGAGCCAGGGCTGACACAGGATGTGAGGCGACAGCAGCCTCGAGGCTGCTCCAGCAGTGTGGGAAGCTGGAATCCCTTCTCAGCCCTGCCTCTCCTCTGTTTTGGGTCCCCTGGTCACAGTGGTCTGGAGACATGGTGTGGGGATGTAATTTACAGCCTGCATATATAGGATTTGGCACATGAGAGGAGCGCCACCAAGGGTGTCTCAATGCTGGGGTGGTTTAGTTTCCCCTGGTGCTTTCAGGTTGACCACAGCTGTGGCTTCATGGGTTTTGCTCCTGCTTGGATCTCCTCCTGGCGGATTCCCTCTATGCCAGGGAATATTTTGCTGTCAATGAACACACACACTCCCTGCAAAGAGCACATCACCCGCCACGGGATGGAGCCAGGCCCAGCCCTTGTGCTCAGCAAGGTGAGCTGTGATGGATGCAAGGCAGGTGTGAAGCTGGTGGCACTGATCTCTCAGCTGCTCAGACATTCCCCATGCCTCAATTTCCCATAGTAGAGAGGAGTTTGGTCCTTCTCTGCAGCTGGACTCCAATCCCCTCTGCCCATGTCACATCCCAGGAACATCCCTGTGGTGTGGGGGGGCAGGAATGCACCCAACATCCAAGAGGGGCTGGGGCAGCTCAGCCTGGGGGAAGCTCTTTCAACCCCCCCCAGATCGACAGCAGGGTGTATGTGTGTGGGAGATGGAAGGCAAGGCAGGAGGGGGGGTGGTGGACTGAGGACATGGGAGGATGAAGGGGAGGAATTTGGGGGCTGTACGCAAGAGGAAATGGGAGACGATTCATGGGGGTGTTCGATACAAAGGGTGGGGAGAGGTGGAGGGGTGCAGGTAAGAGACGAGGATGCGCAGGAGGGAGTTGAGGGGTGGAGGACGTGTGGAGGGGTGCACAGGAGATAGGGGGAAGGGGGGGTTGGGAGGAATGTGAACGCAGGGAGTGCGGGGGGCTGCCAGGGGGGTGCCGGGGGGTCTCCCCAGAGCGAGACCTCAGCTTCTTTGTTGCTGGCTGGCAGCATCAGCGCTGGGG